>JAOXJJ010000789.1:31019-62565 GCA_025769935.1 Phoenix roebelenii
ACAAATTTGGCTAGCTCCATAAATTTGGCTTCATATTCGGCCACTGTCATACCCCTTTGCTTCAAATGGATAAATTCTTGTTCCTTCTGTGTCCTTACACTCCGAGGAAAATATTTGTCATAGAATGCTTTTCGAAATTTATCCTAAGTGAGAGGTTCCCCATCATGCTCAAATTTATGCTCCAATATCTGCCACCAATTAAATGCCTCTTCTTGCAACATGTATGATGCAAACAACATTTTTTCATCATCCTGACATCTTAAGATAGCAAATGCTTTTTCCATCTCTGTAAGCCAATTGTCTGCTTCCAAAGATTCTGAAGTTCCCTTGAAAGCTAGAGGAGCCAACCTCTTAAATTCATCTATACTGCTGCGTTGTTCACACTGTTCCCTTCGTTCTTGCTATGGCTGTGTCTGCTGTGTCTGGAGCAACTGCACTTGTTGTTGGAGCAACTGCTGTTGCACCTGTTGTTGCATTTGCATTAGGCTCACTATGGTCTGCATAATCTGGCCTAAGCCTGGTTCCTGTCTCGTTTGAGGGCTCACGACTCCCTCCTGCTAAGGAATGCTCCCAACTCGTTGAGGTGTGCTGTCAGCATGCCAGTTCGGTGTCTCATCCACAGTATCAATAGTAGTCTTTTTCGCCCAACATGGAGGCATCCTGATCTATATGCATCAAATAATAGCAGACTCATAAAAAGAAAGCTCATCAAATAAGAATAGTCATCACATTTTTCATACCTCACGTCCCAATGTCCCTAGTGTCTACCCACCTACACTCATATCGTGTATAATTCTTTGTTTTAGATTCCATCTATATGTGCTCTGATACCACTTAAGTTGTCACGCCCCCGATTCGAGATCGCGAACCGGGGGGCACGCCAACCGCCACACACCCGTAGGAAACTCTCCCCACGAGCATGCAAGGCATCTTCACCAAACATCTCAATTATATAAATCTAAAATAATTCAACTAAATAAATGCAATCTTATTTCATCAACTAACTCAAGTCATAAGGTCTCACAGTTCAAAAATACGCAGCGGAACAATAATTTACTAACATGCAGTAAGCTAGTTCTTAAAATAATAAAACCTTGCAATGTCCAGCAATCATAATAAATGTTCAGGATAATAGATTAACTTAAATAATCCTAATCTAAGATAACTTGTACCACAATCCTTCTAGCCACTCTTCCATTTTGGAACCCCAATAGACTAGTTCTCAGAATCTGTAAAACAATAAGAAATTTTATAATAAGCTAAACAACCCAGTAAGTAATGAACACTCTATCTAGATAAATCAAGTAATAATATGTAGAAAATAAATATATGTGCAGTTCCAAGATATAAATCAAATATTTCTTAAATTCTTAAGATTCTTTTCACAGTTTCGAGATTCTTTCACATGTTCAATTCATCTTGACCACATGTTCCCTGTGGTAAGATCATCAACACCGACTAATCTTCTTGCGGTGAGTCCTTCAGGACAGTCAATTGCCAATGTATTTGCTTTCATTGGCAGAGTCCTCAACATAGCCAGGTCGAAGTTCAATTAGTTCTCTATTTCATATTTCAATTATAAAAACATACAGTGTCAAAACCAAATATCGTTCATATCTTAATTTCTTTCAATTTATCAGATTCAACTCAACAGCCAGAAACTATAACCACATGTTTCCTGTGGCAGGGTCATATCACCGACTATTCTTCTTGCAGTACCAATGTATTAGCCTTCATTGGCAGGGTCCTCAATATAGCCTGACTGCAAGTCAGAATCTAATACAAATCATTATCTTTTTTTACATTATGTTCAGTGTTTCAAGCCGAAAAGTACAATGTCAGAGCAATTAAATACAATCAAATCAGAAGCAAATACGTTCAATCAGAGTCATACAATATTCTAAAAATTAGTCGCCGGAGGTGGCGGAGCAAGCCCGGCCACCTCCGGCGACTGACGGCGGCGAACACGCCTACGGCTAGAGCAAGCTATTTTGGATCCAAATCCGGCGATTGGCCGGCTCCAACCCACAACACGTCATAGCCAAGCATCAAAAGAGGAGGAGAAGAAGGCGAGGAACTCTTACCTCAGTCCCGACGAAGACCGGTGCCTCTCTTCCTCTCCGGCGGCAAGAAAGAAGAAAACCACCCAACGGCCCTCTCTCTCTCTTTCTTTCTTTCGGCGGCAACATGGAGAAGGAAGAGCCCCCAAATTAGAAGGAAGTCCAGGCTTGGCGGCTCTATTTCGGTGGTCTCAAGGGGAAGGAAAGGAAGCCCTAAAAATAGGGCTTCCTTCTTCTTCGGGATAGAAGGAATCCATCCCGTTGCAAGGTTTGGGACTGGGTTGGTCAAATGGACCGGGCCCAGTTCCAAGGTCTCACAGTTGATCTTTAAAAAGCTAGAGAATGAAGATTACCAGAAAAAGTGAACCACATAATCGTGATTTGCAGGATCTCAGATTTTATTAGCTATCAATGAACCCTCCAAATTCGTGATTTGCAAAAAGTCTAAGGCATCAATTGCTCTAATCACTATTACTTATGGGCCCTCGTCAGTAATCTTGAATAACCTCTTGTTCCTGGCCAAACATGTAATAATCAACATAACAAAAGACAACCACTGACCTCTTGTGCTTGATCCTCCCGTGTCTCTCCCCCCTTTATGTATTGCAGTAATGTCTTGAGGCTCTAGCGATGGATGCTGATGAACAAGCAACTAAATGCCCCCCTCCAAGTCAGTGATGCTCTCAGACATCCAAATTTGGACTTAGCGATGATAGTTTTTGCTCTTAAAATCTGAAGATACTAACTTTATAGTGTGAAGTGCGAGATATTTATAGATCACAAGAGTTTAAAATATATATTTATGCAAAAAGAACTGAATATGAGATAAAGAAGATGGCTGGAGTTATTGAAAGATTATGATTTGATGATTAACATTGTACTGGAAGAGCCAATATTGTTGTAGACTCCTTGAGTCGAAAATTTGTAGGGAGCATGGCGACCTTAATTACTAGTCAGCAATATATTTTGGAATATATGAGGAGACTTGATTTAGAGATTCAATTAAATGATTCAATGATTCAAATACCTAATATGCGAGTTCAGCCGACACTTATAGAAAGGATTAAAGCTAGAAAAAATACTGATCAATAATCATTTAATATTAGAGAATCAATAGATTTAGGAGCCAATCTGAATTTAGAATACATGATAATGGATCTTTGAGATTTTGGAATAGAATTTGTATACTTATGGATTCAAAAATTAAGCAAAAGATTCTTAAAGAGGTGCACGAGTTTTGATATCCAGTGCATACTAAGATGTATAGGCATTTGGAGAAGTTGTATTGGTAGAATAATATGAAAAAGGAAACTGCTCAATTTGTGGCTCAATGTTTGGTGTATTAACAGGTCAATGCCGAACCTCAGAGACCAGCAACGCCGCTTTAGCCTCTTAATATTCCAATATGAAAGTGGAAGCAGATTATCATGGATTTTGTAACTGGACTACCAAAGACTCCTAGTGCAAATGATGCAATACGGGTGATTGTGGATGAAAACAAAATCTACATACTTTTTACCAATTAGAGTTAGTTTTAGTTTGGAAAGGCTAGCCAAATTATACATAAAAGAGATTATGAGACTATATGGAATTCTAGTGACCATTGTGTCAAATCGAGATACCAAGTTTGTATCACAAATTTGGAAAAGATTACATAAGATCTTGGGGATGAAACTGTATTTTAGTACTGCCTTCCACCTCCAAACCAATGGTCAGTTAGAGAGGAATGTTCAAATTTTAGAGAATATATTGAGAGCTTATATTATGGATATGAAGGATTCATGGGATGAGCATCTACCTTTGATAGAGTTTGCATATAATAATAGTTATCTGGCTAGCATCCAGATAGTACTTTATGAAGCATTATATGAAAAAAAAATATTATTCATCATTTGTTGCGAAGGTTGTTAAGATTTGAACATATACCGTGAATAGTTGAAAAAATTTAGCTAATCAAAAAATAACTTCGAGCTACATAAAGTAGATAGAAAAATTATGCAGATGATAGGAGATGAGAGCTAGAGCTTCAAGTTGGTGATCACATACTTTTTAAAATATCCCCTATAAGGGGAATTTCAAAGTTTGGTATTTGAGGCAAGTCATAGATTTGTTGGCCCATTTGAGGTTTTGGAAAGAGTTGATCGGTTGTTTATAGACTTGCCTTACCGCCTTCACTTATTAGTATGCACAATGTTTCCATGTCTCTATGTTAAAGAAATATTTGTCAGATCCAATTCATGTTGTGGAGCTTGAGGCCTTGTGCATTAGAAGAGATCTATCATATGAGGAGCATCCTAGGATAAGGGACCATAAAGATCGAGTATTGAGATGCCGTATCATTCCTAATGTCAAAATATAATGAAGTCATCATTCAAAATGAGAAGCCACATGGGAATTAGTGGATGAGAAGAAGTAGAAATATCCCTAGTTCTTCAAAACTGCAAAACCAGATGGATAAATTAACCTAGAACTAGGAAAGAGAAAAAAAAGAAGGCATGTGTTTAGTACATGCAATGAGAGAAATAAACTCCCGATGGGAGTCTCCTTCTTCTTGAGTTTGTCGGACAGAATTCCAACATCGAGATGGATTCCAGTATGCTCCCCAACTTTATTTAGAGCATCTTCCACCTTTCTTTTGATCCACCACCGGAGAACCTTGGTCTTGAGTGGAGAATGCCGACATTTGCCCGAGCTTCATCTCGAACGACTTCTACCACCATTGTTGACTAAGCATCACCAGAAGCCAGGTAAGAGTCCGACATCATTTGATTGACTCTCCTCTCACTCTTTTTTAGGCATTGGAGCTTCAACCTGCCAGCTATTATTGAATTTAGGCTGAGAAAGGTATGTTCTACTCTAATTTTTGTTTTCCCTATTTTTGATTTTTCAACCCTGTTGTTTCTTCTGCCCATCTTAACCATCAAAGATCGACACCAAGGCCTCCGTTTGGTCCCTTGCAACAGCTTGCAATCGTGGTCAAAGATCCAATTGTCAGATACCATGGATATTGGAGCTTCATGAGCCAAAGCCCTATTTTGGTTGTTTTTCTTGGCTGATTTCTTCGCTATCGACCATCTCTAATCGTCGCCCGATGTTCATGGTGGGTGACTGTTGGTCCTCAAGATGGAGTCACCACTTATGAGTTAACCTTTCCTCAGTTGGAGAGAGAGGCTCTATTTCCTATCTTCTCTCTCTTGCCTTACTTTCTCTCTCTTATTTCTCCCTCTACATAGTTTCTCTCTATTAGGGTTTGATAAATCCTAGAGAAGGGCCTTTTTCTCAATGGTTTTAATCGACCCTAGTGAAGGGGGGGTGTTGATCGTTGCCACCGAGCAGCGTGCCGACTCCCACTTTAGTCCTTGTCAGATACTTTTAGATTTCGTTATCTTGAATTTCTATTGAACCATATAAACCCTAATCTAACCACAATCATAAAAAAATATTTTAATCGAACCGAATGAGATGTCGGGCACTCCCACTTAGCCAGCTCTATGGGTGTCGGAACTTAAAATTTTTATTATTAAAATAATCATGATGAAATTTGGATAAAAGTATAATTTTTTAATATTAGGCTTTAAGAAAAAAATTTAAAATTAATTGTATATCTCAGTTGATTTCACTCGTAAAGTTAGTAATGCTCCACTTTTTCTAGATTTTTCGACAAATTATAAAATTTTTATATTAATAAATTTTCAATCATACTATTCATGATGCATGAATTTGATGAATGATATTTTTTTATTAGATATATTTTATTTTGGAATAGTAGATGATGCATGATTGGAAATCTATATTTTTTTGTTAATTTTGGTACCGCATGATTACATGTATATTTGTGAAACTGAAATATGAAATCACATAATTATTTTGGACTCTCAATCTAACTTTGTTAAGGACCTTGCCAATAGAGGTTAATACGTTAGCAATTGATTAGTCTTGAAGAGCTACATCGCAAGAAGACATGTTGTTTGTTGCAAGAAGATGTGCAGCCTGGTGCGAGAAGGTGGATGGTCCTAAAGAACTACACCGCAAGATGATGTATGGCACGCCACAAGAAGATACGTGGTATCATGACCCTATGAAAGAAAACGATATGGTCATAGCTCATGGTTGATATGATAAACTTGATATTTTGATAGAATTTGAATTTATTAATAAAATTTAAATTTTAAAAAAGATTTGATACATATGTATGATATTTTGATAATGTTATATATTTAAATTTGGGTTTTGAATTCATGAATTCAATATGTATATTTTCTATAAATTAATATTTATTTTATTACTTGATTTATATAATTAAAATGTTCATTTTTTACTAGTCTATCTAACTCAATATTTCATATCTTACTATTTTTACAAAATCAAAGAACTAACTTAACCTGGGTATCTTTACGAGAGAACGACTAGAGATAAAATTTTGCATTTTTATTTAGATTAGATTTTTATTGAAGTTTGATGCAAGACTTTAGAATAATGTTGGTTTTATGAGATATTTAATTTTTATTTAGTTATTTAAATTAAAGTTTGAATGTTAATTATTTAAATTTATTCTGCTACTTGTCTATGATATTATGATAAGCTATATTGCATGCTTATAGGCAAAGTTTTTGATCAGTATGTGGCAGTTGTCACGATCTCGAGCTTATGATTTCAAATTGGAGGTGCAACACCCATAGTGGTCACAATTGTTCAATCCTTTATTCACTAGCCCTTCGCCCTTTCCTATAAGGTTGAAGCAGTGATCTTAGTAGATACTTGATTGCCCTCACATTGGGTAGACTCCTGGATGAACAAAAAAAATTTAAGTATCTTTGAGTCAAATTTGGCCTTCTATAAGAAATTAGGGAGCGAACTCGGATCTGCATGGCCGCATACCAACGAGTAGCTACAACTCTCGAGTGAAGACTAAATTCTTTCAACTCGGAGATCTGGTGCTGAAGAGGGCCAAAGTCTCTTAATCGATTGAACGGGGCAAGTTTTCCCCAAAATGGAAAGGACTGTACAAGGTATCTAGGATAGTGCGTTTTGGGATTTATCACCTCGAATACCTAGACGGGATGCCCAGTCCATGGATGTGGAACTCTGATAATCTCCGGATGTATCACCAATAGGGCATATTGGAGAATTATGTTAGTTGGGTTCGTTGAGTAAAATCATTTCTCCTTTTCTTCTAAAAGAATTTTCATGCTCCAGATCGAATGGTACACCTGCAGGAAAATGCATCACCTTAACATCGTCGATTTGAGTGCCCTCAAACATGACGAATCAGACAAGTCATTCTGTGACCTAACTTGCAAGATTCTACACTCAGAGGTTCCAGCCCTCGTGTTGAAAGCTTGATAAGCTAATCGATTCCTATAGGATGGGACAAACTAAGCATATGTTTCGGCCTTCGTGCTGAAGGCTTGATAAATTAACTAAGTCCTACAAGTCAGAACAACCCAAGCAGAGGTTTTAGTCCTTGTGTCGAAGGCTTGATGAAATAACCGAATCATACAAGTCGGAACAACCCAAGCGGAGGTTCTAGCCTTTTTGTCGAAGGCTTGATAAGCTAACCAACTTCTATAGGATGGGCTAGCCCAAGTAGAGGTTCCATCCCTCATGTCGAAGGCTTGACAAGCTGACCGACTCTGATAGGTTGGGACAACCTAAGCAAAGGTTCCAACCCTCATGCCGAAGGCTTGATGAGCTAACTGATTTCTACAAGTCAAGATAGCCCAAGTAGAGGTTTCGACCCTTGTGCCAAAGCCTTGACGAGCTAACCGATCGGGACAACCCAAGAAGAGGTTCTAGCCCTCGTGTCGAAGCTTTGATGAGCTAACTGACTCCTATAGGCTGGGACAACTCATGCGGAGGTTTCGACCCTCATGTCGATGGCTTGATGAGCTAACCGACCTCTACATGTCGGGTAGCCCAAGCAGAGGTTCATACCATCGTGTCGAAGGCTTGACGAGCTAATTGACCTCTACAAGTCAGAACAACCCAAGCGGAGGTTTTAGCCCCCATGTCGAAGGCTTGACGAGCCAACCAACCTCTATAAGTTGAGACAACCTAAGTGGGGGTTAGGAATCCTATTCTGAAGGCTTGATGAGCTAACCGAACTTTATAGGCCGGGACAATCTGAGCAGAGATTCATATCCTTATAACTCACATAGAAGGTCCAATGAAGTAGCCAGGGTCGAGGCATCACACTTACAGATGGTCAGACCCTGTAGTGATAGCATCCTCTTTGGATGAATGCAACCCACAGATGCTGCTAGCAGCCATTAGGGCTAGGGAGGCAGGTTCCCCAACATATCCTAATGTCAAGCATGAGGTTTACTCCTCAACGGACAAGGGGAGCTCTGCAATGGTGAACCCAACCACTGCACATGCACACATCGTAAGAGCGGGAGGAATAAGAATGATGGAGGAAGGAGGATAAAGAAAGAAGTATTTATTCACTCATTTCTCCAAGTACAATGACACCGACTTATCGATCGAGCACATGCCTAAGCAAGAAGAGGCACAACACAGCATAAATTACAACTTATGTGGAAGGTTTGGCAACAACTTGAACCCTACCGACTACAACATCCAGAAGGAGTCTAACAGCCACAACCCACTGTGCCCCTTCCATAGGGTGAACAAGGATCTTCAACCAAATGCCCCTAGTAAAGATTCAGCTTCTTTATTTTTGGCAACTACCGAGGATTTGCATCCTGCCATGGGGATGTTATTGTTCTCGTTCTTAAAGGTGTGCAGAGGTTTGACTTGTGATTCCATTTCTAGTTTGGCGATCTTGAGATCCGTATCTTCCGCTTGGGTCACTCCCATTCTCAATCCTATCTTTTCCTCCACTAGTTCAACATTCATCCTGCAATGGAAATCCCACGTCGGAGAAGGGCGAAGAGGCCCCCAACTTCGCGAACCACTCCATAGCCTCTTGGAGACCTTATCGGAGAAGGATGGAGCAAACTCTATATGCAAAAGATTCCTTAGTCTCGCTCAAAGGAGAAAGGCTACATTGAATAGTCGTAGGGAGGTTGACCTTTTACCTTGAAGAGTAGATCCCGTCTCTATCTATAGAGAAGTTGCATGACTGAGATTAAGGAGCCCAATATTGATTAGTGGATACGTTCCTAGCTTCTCAACAATCTACATTTAATCTGAAAAATATTTTCCACAAATTCATTGCTTAAGTGGCATCATCCTAGGTTGCCTCTCAACTACAGTTAAAATCCTACTGGGGAAAAAAGATTCGAACTTTGGGCACCAGTCAGCATAACAACATTTACAGCTTCTCTAGGAAACAGATAGACCCCAGCCCCATAATGACTAGGGGGCAGGCCATTATTACGCTTGCTGCAATATTCTCATCGGCCATCCACTAGGAGAATGGGCAACGCGTTGGCAAAAGTTTCGAGAAGCCTTGCTTTGAATCAAGCAGATCCTCAAAAAAAAATGTTATCAATCTAACCAAGCAATCAAGTAAGTGGGTGGAAAACAAAAAGAGAATTTCATTCATTTGAAGAAAGGTTACATAAATGGCAGGGGTGAAAGGAAAGATACAAAATCATAGCTCATAAACATCCGAGCTAAAAAACAACTCTATTCCTCTCCCCTCTGCTCCTCCTCCTCTTCTTTTTCCTTCTCCTCCTCCTCAGCTTCTCTCTCCGACATTCAGGAAGAAGGCGCCTTCATTCGAGCAATTTCTAGGGAAGGTGACCGAGCTAAGGTCGAGCTTGGGAGCCACCTTATGGATCTTGCCCTAACAGGTGATGCAATCCTTTATGAAGAAATCTCTGGCAACCTCCAGCATTTCATTATAGAACTCTTTAGAGGATTTATAGTCTGCAATAGCATATTAGGCCCACTCCTCTGCACATGAGACCTCCCCCCTAGGTCGAGCCACCTCCTTCATAGCGAGGTCAATTCTTCGGCCTGAGAGGTATGCAATGCGACCACGGTGTCTGCATCCTTCAAACAGGTGATCTCCTCCTCAGCCTCTCTTCTAACGCGGGCCTCGTCCTCGCTGATGGCCCACTGCATTTCTTATAATCAAGTTACCATCTGACCTAGCTTGGTCTCGAATGTTTCGGCCCTAAAACCCAAGAGCCCATGTCTCTGCCTCCTCCTCCCTTTTATCCACCACGCCCATTTCTCTCAGCATGGGCATTACTGTGCTCGATCTCTTGGAAGCGGCAATCGACCACCTCCAATCTCCACTGATAGGAACGAATGACCTCGATATGCACTCGAGCGATGTACATCCCCTGTGGCTATGAAGAAAAAAGATAGTCATTCATCAAAAAAAGAGAGAAAAGAGAACGTAAAGCCAATCATATTACCTCGATGGCAGTGCAATAGGACGAAGTGAGCGTGCACTCTAGCAACCTTTTGTGCAACTCCTCCTCATCCCCAGGGAGCATGAATCCCTGGATCACATCCCACATGATGAAGTGAGCGGGCTTCGTGCTGACGAAGCACTGAGTTGGTGGTCCTTATGGACCAGTTTGGCTAAAAAATACCCAGCTTTGCATTACATGGGGTAGGCTAGAATGAAGATGCTAATGCATGACTACCCCTAGTGGTGGGGTGAAAGTTTGTTCGGATCCTACCGCCTGAGGTGTAGCAGTATCCGAAGTAGGTACAGAAGCATGAGGCCCTTCTAGAGGGGCCATCGAAGGATTGGTTGCATCCACCATAGCCGATGAAGTAGGGATGGTTCCTGAAGCCATTGCAAAAGCAGGTGTGGCCGTCGGGGCAGCCACTAGAGTGAACCCGAAGATGTCAATGGGAAGGGACTCCTGATTGGCCCATACGACAGGAGAACTCACAAAGTTGGGAGGGACATTGATCACCTCCACTTTTGGTGATCCTCCCCTATTGGGCCTCTCCTCGACCCTAACGATAGGGCCTGGATTGATAGAAGGCTCAGCCTCAGCAACAGAAGAGCTTGTTTCGTCCTCTTCCTCCTCTTAACCAAGGAAGAATTGTCCTCTCTAGACTTCTTCTTCCTAGAAGAGCTAAAATGCTTGTTCACCTCGAACTTCATCATTGCAGGTACAAAAAAAAATAAAGTTAATCAGTAGAGCAGATTCAATAGAGGCCAGAATAAGGCAAGGAAGTGTACCGATAGCGGAGGCAAGGCTCAAGCTGGCATTTACCAAAGCCCATTCCCAAAGCAACTCAGCTAGAGATGAGGTCCTCATCTGGTGAAGGAGGTCAACCGACTCTTGCTCTTTGTCTGACAAAATTGGAAAAAAGGCTTATCTGCTTCCTGGGTGTCCTCCATTATGTTGGAAAGCCTCATGAAGTTGTAGAGAAAACAAAAAAAACTGACCCTTACAACCATGAATGGATGAAGGGCCCATAGGAAGAACATTGAAATCCTTTCTACTAGAAAGGTACCACCATCTTTTATTTTGGGGTGAGCCTTCACTTGAAAAAATGCTCCAAACATTCCTACAGTGGGATGATTTCTTAGAGCTGAACAAAATAAGAAAAGCCAACTATTATCCTCCAACCATTGGGGACGAGCTGTGCTACGACAAGTTAGTATTGGCTCAACACCTTGGCAACAATCATCAAGATTGGGAGCCATAGCCCTGCCTTCAAAGATTCCTCGTACAAGGCAACCCGATTCTCCTTGGTTGAAGTCACCCGATCCGAGGGATTAGATCGCTTAAGAATAAAGTTATCCATAATAAAGAATGCAACCTAGATACGGTCAAGATTAGATTTTCCAAAGATGCTTATCTCAGTATCTGGACTTGAGAGCACCTCAGGGTGGGTTTCTCCCGAGGCCACAAAAGCCCAGTTTGGGAAGCTTTGACCTACCTCTTCTACGTTGGAAGACCAGCCTCCGGTGGACGAAGCCATAAGCAATAAGCAAAATAAAGGAGACAAAGAGAAGACGAAGACCAGAGTAACCCACTGAAAAATCAAAGAAAAGCTCTAGCAGAGAACCAAAGAGATGAATCATTGTACGGAGATGTAAAAGAAACAGCCCACAAACCCCACACTTGCTCTCTCCCTCTCTCCCTAAGTCTTGGAGCAAGAAGGGACGAAGCAAAAGTGCTACGCTAGCCGCCCTCTCTAGTTCTAGAAGACCTAGGTGACCTATGCAAATATGGCCTCTCACCAACTTCGGCCATGTATCGCTCAAACGTTTACCCCTAGGCGACCTCACAGATCGTCGTTGAACTCCAAACATCTATTCAGCATGCAAACATCCCTTCCATGATTATAATGCTTTGGAAGCGACAAAAAACGACCACACCTCTTATAAATGCAGGATTTGGAAAATCTCTATGCTACTATTCAATAAGCGATTATGAAAGAGTGACCAAGTCTTGGGGGCGTATTGCGGAGCGTCGAGTCAGTAGGTCAATCTGACCAAGTTTGCCATCTGCTTCAGTTCGGAGATTGACCTAAGGGTGAAGAATTTTGTTATGAGCATTCTGGGGATCGGCGAATAGGAGGGGACCCTTAAATATCTCGAGGTCCTAATCACGGGACGACACTTGCATAAAGGGGAGTGCACATCCGTGGAGCTGAGCATCAGATGCAGATTGGAGAGCTGGCAGGTTGGTGTGCTATCAATGATGGGCATAGTCACTCTAGTACGATCAGTATTGAGCTCCATCCCCATTTATTTGTTATCCAATACCCTAGTTTCGTTTGCTGCAATCCGTGGATTGGAGAGAATGTTCCATAGCTTCATTTGGGGATGGCAGGGAGACAGAGGGGGCGTTCACCTTGTGGCCTAGGAGACTATATGCTAGTCGACCAGCAGGGGGCTTGGAGTCCATTCTCTGATGGGAGATATTTGCAACTAGGTTGATTGGCAGGTTTCTCTTGGAGTCAAAAAGTCTCTAGAGTTCTCTGCTAAGGGTGAAGTACGGGGACCCAGCCACCCCTTTTGCCCTCCGCACCGGTCGAGGAGCCTCTTTTATCTCAAGAGAGATCTACGCTTGCATCCTAGGGATGATACCAACGATCAGGTGGAAGATTGGGGATGGTCGAACGATTAGCATTCTGAAGGACAAGTGGCTATATGAGGTGGCACTACAGGCTGATCCACCATGATTAACCATGGCTGGCTGGAGGGATGCATAGTGTGTGACATGTTCGCCCAGGGAGAGCGAAGGTGGGATGAGGACCTCATAAGGCAAGTGTTCGGGGAGCAGCTTGCTGAGCGTGTTCTAGCTCTGCTAATCTCATAGGGGGAGGTGGCAGATAGGAGGGTGTGGAGCAGGACTGGGAGGACGACGGTGAGCATCTAGGATCTCTCAAGGATGGCTAGAGGGCCATCGGTGCGACAAATGGATGACAACTAGATATGGAGGATGCACATTCACCCTCGGGTGGCCTTGTTCTTTTGGAAGGTGGCTTGAGGGTGCTTACCTATTAGAAGGGTGCTGGTGAGGCAGGGAATGAGGATTCCTGTCGGCTATGGGATTTGCTAGGCGATGGAGGAGTCCATTTACCATGCTCTTTTCGGATGCCCGAGATCTAGTCAGATATGGAGATTTGCCTCGGCCCAGCCCGACCAAGGGCAGATGTGGGCATCCACCAAGGAGTTCCTGCGGCATTTGGAGGCCTTGGCTCAGAGATCTGGATGGAAGGAGAGGGGGACTCGTGATGCCTACCTGGCCAACCATTGCTGGCTGGATAGGAATACACGAGTTTTCGAGGGCGACAACCCTCCCCCGAGGGTGGTGGCGGGCCGAGCACTACTGCATACGACGGAGATCACTGACACCATCGAGGCTTCACCTACTGTATGGTCAGGGACATTTGGAGCTTCCATTCTGCTCTTACAGCATCCAGGACGGTATTAATCTTCTAGGTTCCCCCACCTCTAGCTTTCTCAAGGTGAACTTCGATGGTAGCATAGTAGAGAATGAGAGCCACGGAGGTGTGGGATTCATCATCAGGGACCATGATGCCAGACTAGTGGTAACGGGAGGGCGATGGATCTTCGACTCATCAGTAATATATGGAACTTAAAGCGGCTTGGGAGAGTGTCTACTACGCGAGGCAGATACTGGGCGCGGATCGCCTTCTTCTCGAGGGAGATTTGACCATGGTGATTGAGTGGATCTGGGGTCGGGGTGCTCAGTCGAGGATCAGTCGCTGCTCCATGATATTCACAGAGCACTGGAAGAGTTTGACTCCAACCAGATCATGCACGTATATCGAAAGACGAACGGTGTTGTAGACTGGGTTGCTTCCTTCGTGGCTCATCACTCTAAAGGTTTCACCTGGATAGACCACGAGGCTGTGCCAATGCCTATATATAGTATTTTATTTTCTAATTTTGTTGGCTGTATCCACACCTGTCGAGTGTAAGCCACCAATGTACCAAAAAAAAAGAGTGACCCAGATAATCACTCGGCTTCACAAGCAATGTCTACTGATTGACCCTATCAAAGGGGCTATTTTCACAACCTGAACTAGTAGACTCAACTCGGCTATGAAAGTGGAGGGCAAGTGATATGCTTCCGAAGTGACCACGACTCATACAAAGGGCCGACCAATCGAAACTCGCCACGAAGCCTAGGAACCACTAATTATAGCCCGCCACATGGCATGCCCAGAAGTGCGTAGTTAAATTTGAATTTTGAAGACTCCCTACACGTGGCAACACCTTGGCCAAAATCTCGAACGATCTTTGAGATCACACCAGCCAAACAAAGAGGACGTGATCCGCGTATGAATTGCCTGTGCCTGATTCTCGGAACATGTAGAGGCCTAACAATCCTAGTGACTTACATGTCCAAATTTTGGGACGACAGTTTTTTGCCTTCGCCTATACAATCCACTCTCCGCGAGACCTTCTAGGTAAGTGCTAAATTCTCCTGACAAACTACCGAGAACCTCCTCTATTCCTTGAGTATCGTCTTCACTTAGGCATCAGATGGTCTTCCACTGAGCACACTTCAATAAAGAGGAGTTCTTTGTCTTTACTATTTCATGTGGGAGCATAATCGTGGACCGAGACATCGGTTACAACTGTCCACCAACAACCAGCATCTCTCCTTCCCTTTGTTTAGAAAAGGCCGATCCTCAATGGCAACAATATTAGTTATATTTAGATTATTATGTAAATATCTTTCCTTCTATCCTCTCCCTGCCCTCCCTTCGTTCGAAATCTTTTCTTTTCTATTTTTGTAATTCTAAGTTAGATAGCTGACCCAACTCGAATAATTCGATCCGAATAAAAATTAATTGGGTGGGTTCCGATACCCGACGGAATTACTATTTTTTGATAGAATAGATTTAGAATTTTTGGATATATTTTTAATTGAATTTAGAGTAAAATTTTAAATAAGTTCAAATATACAAGGTGCAAATTTTTCAGATACCCTATTTTTTGCCGTTCCTACCCCTCCGTCCTCTTAGTAGAGCTGATCACGGGCCTTTTGGCCCGCCCAGCCCATCCAGCTCGGTCCGAAATTTTTCGGGCTTGGGCATTAAAAAAAAGGCCCATGGGTCGGGCCCGGGCAAGAAAAACGGCCCAACCAAAAAAATCGGGCCGGGCCTGATCGGGCCATTCTGGCCCATTTTCAGATTCCAAACAAAGAAAAAATCGGATCTGTCGGATCGGACCTATCGGGTCGGGCCGGGCTAGACGAGGCTAGAACCAGATTTATAAAGTCGGGTCATGTCTAGACAAAAATTTAAGCCCGACAGTCAGGCCGGGCCAGACTTGGGCATAGCCATTGGGCCTAATTTCTGCTGTAGAGCCCGATCCGAGTTCGATCTGGTCCGAATTTTGATCAGCTCTATCTCTTAGCTCTTCAATTTGGTCGGGCATGGACAGGCCCAGTCCGTGTCGGGCCGCCGACCTTATTACTTTGCACTGGGGGTGGTCGGGCTTGAGACTCAAGAGCCGAGGGTCGTCCTCGCTTGCAGGGCATTGCACTGCCATACATCATCGCTCACGTGCGTCGTACGTGTTCTCGCGCAGAGAAAAACGAGCTAGGGCGGCGCCGCATACCCCTCTCCTTGTCGATCAGCTCTCCCGGAGGCCCGGCGGTCGCATGGTAGAGAAGCGCAGCGGAAGCAAATCGAGGAGATTAAAGTGCTTGGCGCAGCATGCAAGCGATGGAGGTGGAGAAGATTCCCAACTCCAAGCGTTCTCCTCACGATGTTCTCGAGGAGACCCGCACGGCGATGGAGGAGATCGCCGCGAAAATGCTCTTCATCAAGAAAGAAGGCCGCCCCAAGTCCGAACTCCGCGAGCTCATCACCCAGATGTCCCTCCTCTTCCTTTCCCTCCGCCAGGTTAGGCTTCGGCTTGCGGTTACGATCTCGAGCTCGACTTCATCCTAGCATCAATCGGCAAAACCCGAACCCTAACTTCTTCTTTTCTTCTCTCTTTAGGCGAATCGATCGATATTGATGGAAGAGGACCGGGTGAAGGCGGAGACGGAGAGCGCAAAGGCGCCGGTGGACTTCACCACCCTCCAGCTCCACAACCTTATGTACGAGAAGAATCATTATTTGAAGGCCATCAAGGCTTGCAAAGATTTCCGATCCAAGTATCCGGACATTGAGCTTGTCCCCGAGGAGGAGTTCTTCAGTACTGCGCCCGAGGACATCAAAGGGAAGGTCTTGGCGAGCGATGTGGCGCATGATTTAATGTTGAAGAGGCTCAATTTTGAGCTCTACCAGGTAGATTATTGTTTGCACGGGGTTAAATTGGTAGAATGTTTGTTTTACTGTATACTAATCAATTCACTTTTTACTCTTATTATATGTTCATGTTAGTGTTGATAAAGGGGCTGGAGAAGTTTACAAGCAGGATAGATTTCCTGCAATTCGACACATGAAAGTTGGCAGTGTCAAAGAAGATGTTTGTCCTAGTTTTAAGTTAGTACTCTTATAGTAGAAAAGATGCTTCATTTCTGCTTCGATAACATAGCAAGGTTCGATTAATTGGCGTGCGAAGAAGCAATTTTTTGGTCCCTCATGAAAGTTGCCATGGTAGCGACAAGGAATTTGATTTCCTGCGAATCCAGATAGATATCCAATTTGGTTATATGTGTCTTTACTTGCATCTAGTAAAACATTGTTGGCACATTTTTACTGTTTTGCAATCTAATTAACATTTTATGATTTCTGATGTGAATTTTCCTGATTTAGATTAGTTTTTTATTTGAGATTCTTGTACTGACCCGTTTCATCTCAGTTAATATGTTCCTGCTGACTGATTTCTAGTTGCCAGGTCAGATTATTAATGATAATCATTTGTGCTTCTGAGCAAAGTTGAATTTTTTCCGTCATCCCTTTGTTGGAGATGTTGCGTACCTCCATCTTTTTGCCAGAGATGTTCTTTATTTTATGATGCACCCTCATATTAAGCTTTTCTTGTGTTGCTCATATGATGCCAATCTGAGTGCCCCCCTCCCTCACTTAACATGACATCATATCAATAAGCTCTGTATACACCACTATATTATGTGGACATGGGCATTAGTGTTAGGTGTGACTATGTCATTGTGAAAACTCCTATCCATAGGAATTTTTTCTGCTGGATCCATACCCAAATGTCATATTGATCCCCATTTCTAAGTCTGGTGCAGGTACTGTGGGATAAATCAAAGGGCCTTGGTAAGGTAGGTCCCCACTTAAAAGACTAGTGCCTTAATTCTTTGACACAGCCTTTTGGCAGTTAATTATATGGAGATTATGATGAAAGAATTTCTAGTAAACTTCCTGATCTCCAAGGCTGTTCTTTCTATCTTTGGGGAAAACAAGATGTGCTGCTAATATGACAATACTCAAAACACATGGTGTTGTTACATTGAAATATTTAATAACATGGAGGCGTAAGGACATTTTTTTGGCATATTCTCAAAGGTTTTAAACCGAAGAACAATAATGTGAAACAAGAAACTAAGGCATGTAGGTGATGCATTTGCATTTCATTATGAACTTTTGGTGAAGATCACTTATTCCATATATGAAATTGCACTATATCACTTATTCATCATGGAAATATATTTTCCATACTTAGTTATAGCGTATAAGTGCACACGAAATCATGTTATGAAAAACATGGCAGGATCCTGCTCTTCCCTTAGAGCCTGATTCTATAAGATGGAAAGTATGAGGTATGGACAACACATGAAACTCTCACAACTGAGCCTCAAAGTGTTCATGTAGAGCCTATCCTATTGCATAAAGTGAGATCAAACTCAAATATATCCTGAAGTATATGATAGCCTCAATGATGCCTTTTTAAACATTACAGCTATGTCTAGGATATTCCATGTGTTCACATCAGCCCAAGTTTGTTTCCAAAGATACTGTGGAAATTACATATACATGTTGACTTAAACATGAAACCTCATGGTTTAGTTGATCGATATGCAATACAAGCAGATAAGTGTCCAATATCTTACTTTCAAATTTTTGATTGTTGAATGTAGTGGTGCACATATGCATGTATTATCATGCCACCTAAATGAATTTTTTGGAATGACCATATCTAGTGCATTTGCATGTGTGGCTAAATGTTACTTGTTAAATGCCACCATAATGTAGCTTTTTGAGATATTGATTTTTTTCTTTTTCATTGGTTTCTGTGTAAAAATTTTTGTTTTCTTTTCTCTATATCCCTTCTTTCCTACTTCCTATTGCTTCAATTCTTCTTTTTGTTATGTAGTGCCATACACTGACAATTGTGTAGACAATTTACTGGGACACTTTAGCTGTCCAAAATATTTGGATATGCTTATTATCAGATTCTCAACAATTTCACAATCAGGGCTGATTCTGCTGATTAATTTGAGACAAGGGTTGAAATGTTGTTACTTGTATCATTGTGTCATCAATCTAATGATCCATGCCTGTGTGATTTTTAGGGCTAGTTTGGTTCGCAGGAAGCATTTTTTCTCCTAGGAATATGATTCCTGGAAAGTAGATTTCTGGAAAGAGGATGCCTGAAAAAGTACTTTTGGCATGTTTGGTTGACAATGGGAAAGTGACAGATTTTCAGAGTGCTTATGTTTGGTTGACTATCCACTTTTCTGAAAAAGTTGTATAATTCCTATTATACCCTTAATAAAAATTAGGTCTTTAATACCTCTTTAATGTCGAAGGGCTTTTTTTTGGAAAAAAATAAAAATGGAGTGATTTTCAGCTCACGAAAAAGTAACTTTTTCATGTTTTTCATGGGAAAGACTTTTCCATGAAACATGGGAATATGATTCCCATGGAAATATAACTTTTCCATCTCTCTCCTTTGAAAACTCCAACCAAATAAGAGGCATCTCATTACTTTCCCGTTGACGACACTTTCCTCCCTTCTTTTTCCGCAAACCAAACGAGCTCTTAAGTCCAATATGAAAATTTTATTTGTTGTTACTGGGATATTTGTTCTTCTTGCTGTCTTTTATGTATCAAGATGTATCTTATCTCTAGTTATTACTAATTAGCAACATTCTTATGCATGGTTTATGAACCATGGTTCATTTATTTTATCCAGTATTTTTATGTCGTATATCTAAATCTATGTTTTAATTTTCTGTATTCTAGAGAAAGGAGCTGTACAAACTTCATGAGAAATTGGAACAGCATAAAAAAAGTCTTCTGGATACCATAGCAAACCGGAAAAAGTTCCTCACAAGTCTTCCATCACATCTGAAATCTCTGAAGAAAGCAACCTTACCAGTACAACAGCAATTAGGGATTTTGCATACCAAGAAGCTAAAGCAGCACCATGCAGCAGAGTTGCTTCCGCCTCCTCTTTACATAGTCTACTCACAGTTACTGGCTCAGAAAGAAGCATTTGGAGAGAGAATTGAAATGGAGATATTAGGAAGTGTAAAGGATGCTCAAATTTTAGCTCAACAGCAAGCTAATAAGGACAGCGGTAATTGACAGCCTTTAAAATATATTGTTTCACATGTAATTAAACTAATGGTTTGTTATCTTTTGCGGACACTATGTTTAGCGGTTACTTTTTTCACATGGGTAATCATCCTTATTAAAAGATGCATGTATTTCATAGTCATGTTTGGGAAAGATAAATGTAGAGAAATTGGAGAGGATGAGAAAGTGATAGGCATTAACAAATCATATATCAATTGAAATTTGAAGAATATGTGATGAATTTGGTGAATATGGTGGTAAAATTAGTGGGATGTATAAAAGCAGCAAAATATTGTAAACAATTAGAGTAGTGATTTGGGCTAATCATGTATGTGAAATTGTCTCAAAACTGCAATTACTTATGGAAAAGGGGGGTATTCTAAATTGCACTATCATGAAAATAAACTTATGATCCACATTATCTAATAATGGGAGATGGTGATGAAAGAAAAACATAATGACAACTACTCTTAAGAATCAAGGAAAATGCTAAAAAGTGTAGCCATAGAAGCTATATTCTTGTATGAACAGCTGATTGAAAGATTTAGAGGAGAAAGTTTTGACACATGGATCCTTGACTTGGAGAAAGCCCATGACATAGTACCATAGATTTGGTAGTATGAGCAAATAAAGAAAAAAGAGTATGTTGGGATCCCTCAAGACATTTTGGAACAATGATGAGCAATAGTCGTGTAAATCAAATGAGTTCATTTTCCAACTATAGTGTTAGACCAAGGCCCTGCCCCACCTTAAGTGGGTATCTCGTTTTATTTGTGATTGAGGAATTGACATTTTCAATGAGATATTATGGTGTAAATGATTTGCAGAGGATTGAATGCTAATTAATGAGAAATTTATTGGATGCTAAGTTGGCATTGTGGATTCAACCTTGAAAATTAGCCTTAATCTTGACTAGCAAGTTTTAATCCATCTTCTTAAGATTTGCTTAATGGTTAAAGATGTGATGCATTGAAGTCTTAGCAAGTGTAATGGCTGTCTCAAAATCTGATGTTAACCCTTTGAATTGGTGTCCAATTCTTTACCAACACAGTCCCTGGCAAGAAACAGGGTAGAGATGGAGTAAAGTTTTGATGAATAAGTTATAAAAGAAAGAATAATTTATATTAAGTATATAAAATGCTATATAAGCGAAATGATGTTGAAAATGAGCGAAGGCCCAGAAGTATTTGATTGTGATTCGATTTTCTCTTTTGAATTTATTAAAGTGAGGAATAGGGAAGATAGATAAAGAGTGAGTGACATTAAACTTCAGCCCAATTTTAGAGAAATTATTTGAGAAAGCTTTTGCAGATTGAGATGGCCCTGATATTTTTCTTTCTTTCAGGGAGCTGGACAAAAGTGTATTCTTTTTTCAAAAAATAGAGGTTACATAATTACCAGTTGTATATTCATTAATATCTTGCTATATATATTATAAACTAGAATTATTTTTTATATAATTGAAGACCAGGTGATACATCCCTTTTTGTATCCATCTATTACATAAGCTTGTTCTTGTTAACCTATTGTTTTTGATGTTAATCTATTAGTATTATCAAAACTATTTGGCATATCACACCATCCATTTTCTTGACCTGCAATTCAGGTCCTCCCCAAAATAGGTGGTGTAAATAGCTGGAGAATTATCTTCGAAGTAAAGCTTTTCACGATTTGTTAGAATAACTAATAGATGCCATCTGAGGCATATTTTTCTGTCTACAATTCATTTTAATGGACAACTATTTTCTGCTAACCTTCAAGTTGAGATTGATCAGTAGTTATGTTCCTATTGGGAGTATGTTCATCCTAATGTGTATGCCTTCCATTTGCTAGCATTTTCTTTAATAAGTTTCATGCTTGCATTTGCAATTGAAGCAAGAAAGGGGATGAACAATGTGTCCTTGAAAATCTTCACAAATATGAGTCCTTTGATTCCCTTTAGCTGTCTCAATATCTAACCGAAATAATTTTTTATGACAGGGTTATCATCAAATACTGAAAACAATAGGTTGGAAGAGGATGCACCTGATGAGGAGGAAGATGTCCAGAGAAGAAGAAAGAGGCCAAAGAAGAACCAGGTCAAGGAGAATATTGACCAAGCACGAGTGTGCCAGATTCATCCACTCAAGATCATTCTTCATATATATGATGATGAAGAATCTGAGGCTAAACCTTCGAAATTAATCACTCCGAGATTTGAGTACTTGGTAAAGCTAAACATTGTATGTGTTGGAGTAGAAGATTCAGAGGAAGGATCTGACAACGATATCTTATGTAACTTATTTCCCAATGATACTGGAGTTGAGCTTCCCCACCAGGTACAGCTGTGTTTTTGGAGTAATTTTGCACCTGCTGACTATTTAGTAATTTAAGAGTTGGTATCCTCTAAGTCATGGCTAGTCTAGAAACTGTATCTGGCCTTTCACTAGGTCAGGCAAACATAATAAATGGCATTCATATTACCTGCTAGAACTTGTCCATAAGTTACGAGAAAATCTATGCTAATATTGGATGATTATCCTACCTATTGAAAGATCATGATTTTTAAATTTTCCAGTAGATAATACAGTAGAAGGCACAAACCACATTTATAGTGCTGCATTATGGATAAAGATTCTGGAATATCTAGTTAATTTGGTTCCTTTCAGATAAAGATGTTAGAAAGAAGCAAAGATCTAGGACTTCTGTTAACATTATGGCCTCCGGACCATTGCATAAAAATTGATGGTTCTCATAACCCGCTGATTGATGGAATTGTTTTACTCCTATTATATAATACCTTAGCTACATATAATCTACATGATAAGCTCATTCATAAAGTTGTCCAAACCAATTATCCAGATACATCACACATGGATCTTGAAGGCTGGTAACCAATTAATCCACTAGAATTGTGTTGCTTCCTGGCGAGTTTCCTCCTTTTGTTCTTTGATTGAATAAAAAAAAAAATCAAATGACCATGCAGATGGGTATGGTGTTCTTTCTGATAAAAAAAATTAAATTGTTGTCATGCAGGCAGCTAAACTTTATGCTGGGGATTCTCTAGCTTTTGGTGAAAGAAGAGCTTCACGTCCGTACAAGTGGGCACAACATCTAGCTGGAATTGATTTTCTGCCAGAGGTGCCTCTTCTGCACGAGTGCAATGAAACTTTGAACAGTGAAGCTTTGAAAGGTTTAGATGTTGCAGCTGGACTTAACATATACCGTCATCAGAACCGTGTGCAGAATATTTTGCAAAGGATTCGCTCCAGGAGAAAGGCTCAGATGGCTCTTGTGTGAGTCACTGTTCTGTGAATTTTGGAGTCTTGGGATGTTGAGTTCCAGCAGCCTGGACAAGTACAGCAATGTCCCACTAGCTGACCTTTTCTTGGATGCTGTTTATGCAGGGAGACTGAAAGCGATTTATGCATAAAGAACATTTTGGATGCAAATTTTCTTTAATGTATTTTGCGCATTATTTCCTCTAAGAGATCTTCCGGTCTCCTAGATCTGATGCTATGGTTGTGCATGGTTTCCACTAGCTTTGCCTAGACTATAAACTAGTTTATCTATGGTCTTGCATTTCTTCCAGAGATGTCTTTTTTTTTTTCCTTCCAATCGTTATGGCATGTCTTATTTGAAAGTTTGGAATCATTTATTGGCTTACAGGGAGCAGCTTGATTCCTTGATGAAGCTCAGGTGGCCCTTACTAGCCTATGGAGACATTCCATGGGCTTTGCATGATCCATTGTGTACTTTGCAAAACTGGTCTTCATCCGACCTGATCCCTGAATCTTCATCTTTCTCTGCTGTTGCGGTAGGACAAGTTGCACATGTTATTGACCTTGATCTGGACAGAAGATCTGTGACATCATGGGAACTAGAGAGTGCAAGAGAAGATGGAGAGCTTCTGACAGCATTACCAGCTGCAAACTTGCCAGATGATTCAAAGGTCAATATGGCTAATGGGTCATCTGAGTGTATTGCACATTCTAGAAGCCTGGCTTTGATTACAAAGAGTGTGACACCTTCCAAAAAGGTCAAATCTCAAATGTTGAGGAAAAGTGAGGATGATTCAGAACTCATACTAGATAGTGAAAGTGAACTGGAGGAGCAAACATGCATTGACCAAGAAATTGAAAATGTCAGAGTTGTTGGCAAACCGTGGGAAGACCATGCTGCAAAAGAATTCACTTTGGTTCTCACAAGAACTTACGAAAATGAGAGAACTGCAAAGTTGAATTCCAAGGTACTTTCTTTTCTGTGCCTTTCTTCATTTGCTCGCTCTTATATGCTTGATTTCTAAAACTGCATTTGAAATTTGGCAGGTAAAAATCAGCACAGAATATCCTCTCAGGCCTCCACTTTTCACTTTAAGCTTGCTTTCTGATGGGCCTCAAGGTTTTGGATGGTACAATGAGCTTCGAGCCATGGAAGCAGAGGTATGTGGCAATGGAATAATCCATTTGATGCTCTATTTCATTTTACTTCCATTTTAATCTTCATCCAGAGCTGGAATGAAATTTTTCCCTCCTGATATATATTTTATAGGTTAATCTTCACATCGTTAAGGTCCTGCCTCTGGAACATGAAAACTACATCTTAGCTCACCAAATACGTTGCTTGGCTATGCTCTTTGATTTCCATTTCGATGCGCGCCATGAAAAAAGAAAGAGCACTTCCGTAATAGATGTTGGATTATGCAAGCCTGTTAGCGGAACAATACTTGCGAGATCTGTTAGGGGGAGGGATCGGAGAAAGATGATTTCTTGGAAGGGCATGAGCTGCACCCCAGGCTATCCTTGCTAGAATTTGTTGCATTTCAAGGTGGTTGATATGTTTTAGCTTCTTGGTAAAGCTGGTACTTCATTGCTCTCCGCCTGAACCTTTTTCCCTTTCTTTGATGAATCATCTTCATTTTCTTTCAAAATTTCATAATCAGTAAACTAACTTGGATGATTTTGTTGTTACTTTATTCCCTATACATGTCGTATGTCTCCCAGCTATTGGACTTTTGAGCTTATCATATAAATAGTGTATGCTGATTTGTATTGAACTCACTCCCTTGTGATCGAGGGTTGCTTGGACATTTGTATTGCTGGTGAATCTTGAAATACTTATAGTTCAGTCTATAACTGATGTTCTTGCTGTTTCTTATCATATGTTATAAGTTCATTTATTTAAAAGTACCTTTTGTTTTGTTCTGTTTTTATAAGATATTTAATCATGAACCAAATGTGATGCACAAATATGGGGGAAGTGAAAATTTGGCGTCTGCTTCTGGTGGACTTATGCAATAGTGGTGCTCTCACTTCTTGTCAGAATTATAATATCTGTATTCTAAAGATTGGAATTTGCTTTCCTGATGTTAGCAACTAGATTCCGGATTTTGCAGTGCATTATGCATTCAGGCAGAGTGTGTAATGTTCTGCTCCTTTCCACCCTTGAGGTTTATCAGATTCCACACTAGGCTGCAACTGTTGAAGGCTCACGCTCCTCATACTCGAAAAGGAGACCGTGAAGGCATTGTAAAACCCTGTAAAAACTTGGTCCAATGCGAAATATTGGAACATTTACCCATTGGGATGCCTTTGAAAATAACAGCCGTTACCGGTTATGATTTCTCCAAATGATTCCAGTTTGGCAAACATGCTCAACTGTCAATACAAGCTCAGGGTGTTAGGGGCCTGGTGAAACATGTTCTGGACTTTTTTCCCTGCTATCTGCTTACGGGGTTTAAATAAGTGACTCCCCATATAGGATGTTTTTTGGTATTTAGTTGAACATTTTCACAGTTAGGTTCATTTAAGTTACCCCTAGCACATTCTTTTTGTGCATCAATTTTTATCGCCTAAATAGTTACATATAAATCTATATGCTACGCTGAAAAATAGCTTAGCATGCCAGTAGAGGATCTGTGTAGAACAATGAAACTAAAGATAGTAACAGGTCGTTACTCCTTTTCTAATTATTTCCACAGAAAAAGATGGTGTTACTTCAAATTAGAATTCTTGGTCAAATAATATTCACTAAAATCAAATGACGATAAGAGCAAGAAAATAATAAACTTCTCATCAACTAAAGCAGCTGACTCCGTGCTATTCCTCATTAGTATTGACCATCTCAAATATTAAATCCATGGTTGCATTTGCAAATGTACTTGACTATCTGGCTCCACAGTGACATTCTATTTCATCAAATGTACTAGCGATACGTAAGACAATGAGCATGACATCTTAATATTGTACTAACAAAATAAGAGTTGCAGAGAGTGAGAAAAAAGCCAGAAAAAATCCAAAAACTCATGAGGGAAAGGACTCTGTCTTGATTTCATGGTTGGAACTTCGCTCTTGTGCCAAAACCCTACTGTTCTTATAGTTTCCAGCAGAATAGCCTATGCAAACAAATCGGACTGATATGCTGGTGTTAGAATCATATTATGCCACATAAAAGCAAAAGAAATGACATGAAAATAAAGATTATCAAAAGCCAAAGATTGATGGCATTTGTTCAAAAAGTAGATTAAAATGCTTCTATATGCTGGTATTTGCTAAGTTGTGGATCATAATCAATTAAATTTCGACATCATTTTTTTGCACCAAGTAACCACTGGTACTATTAGTTGTTATTGATGATTCATTGTCAAAGGTGAAGAAGGAATTCTTGGCATGTAGATGCCCTTCAAAGATAATCAAATTAAAAGGTAAAAAGAGATGCTTATTAAAATATTAGATTGCTTTCAAGTTAGTACCTGTTTAGATTAGTTCTGTTTGAATGTCATATTTTGAGACCTATGATCAATCTCTGTTTTATATCAGGCAGTTAAGACATTGAGTGGTAGGATCAAACTAGCCAATGAAGGTAATAGGATCATTCCTTTCCCATGCTAATAAAGGTAAGGGAACAACATGAGAACTGCTTCAACATGGGATCATATAAAGTAATTTGTGAAGTTGCTTTGAGAATTACCCCGTTATACATTTATTTCCTTGCTACAGTTCCTCAAGTGAAAATTCTCACTAGGCCGCCACGAAGAGCTTTTGGCATGTATTATATAACAAAGTCGCACAAGGGCTCTTGTTGTTGACTTAAAATCTCTTATAATATGAATACCATTCTTTAGGTAATAAGAACATGTCTACAAACATATTTCGATTAATTATAACGGACTCTCTCCTATTTTCAAATGAATTGACACTGTTCTCTGATATATAGCCTCCAGTTTTTCACTCCTGTAAACTCAAATCAATTAAGCCAAGTCGCATAATACATCTGCTTCATGCTAGCGTGCAACAAATCAATGGTCATATATGACAGCAATAGTTCCAAAATAGAAATAATGATGCGAATTCTAACAAATTTTTATTTACCCTCTATGGAAGCATGAGGGTTCATTTTTCTTCTCTTTGTAGACAACAAGGTGACACTGCTAACCATTTACTTGCTTCATGTCTCTTTGCAAGAAGACTGTGATGGAAGTTCATCGTTGCTACGGGTGTTTCTTTTATTCCTTCATTGTTGTCAGAAGAAAAACACTGCAAAGTTGGGATATAGTGACGGTTATCCTAGATTGTCATTTGGCTTAAAAGTAGCACATGAACATTTTTTAGATAAGGAAGAAATAGAGGACGCATTGTTGGCTAAGTTGTCCTCATCAAGGAATGGATGTGTAATGCTTTTAAAAGCTTCAAGTCTTTCTGCATTTTTTTTATATCTACCTTTGAGAAGTTGTAATTACTATTTTCCTTGCCTCCTTTTTGAGATGATGTATCATTTCATTTTTTAATGAATTTGAGCTTCAAGCCATTTCCTCTCCCATAAAAAAATGTCATTCTATGATTGAAAGCAATCATAATGCTAGCTTTTATTTGATTCCTAAGATTTCCCAAGACTTCATTTATACTTTGATTTTATTGTACCACAAAACCTTCCATATAATATACGTTCATAATATGATTTATCCACTGAGGAACTAAATATTATATCAAAGACAAGATTCTGATGCGGCACTCAATAAGCACAATGATATGGTGTGACCATATTAGTAGAGCTCATGATCTATGCGGCAACCCTCTCTCACTCAGAATTTTCCAAGGTTCCTTGGTTAGAACTCTCCTTTTTTGCCAACCTAAGAGCCGAGAAGAGCAAACCTAGAATAGCCGATCCATAGAGCCAAGGAACCTCACTCGACCCAACAACCAACTAGCCTGGTGATTAGTCCGAGCCAAGCAGAGCCTCCTCATAGTAGAAGAGGACCAGCCTTTTTGCCCAAATGCACATGAGGCTTTGGAAGTTCTCTCATGTGCCAGGATGTTACAGCACGTTCTCAAATTGTTATGTCGTGTTAGTATTTTGTTACAACACGACTCCAAGTTTGTTAGGATGCAATCTTAGAAAAATTCAGATTTCCAACTATAAAGAAATCAAAAGATCCTCCACAAGAAGGTAACAAGTAACTTACTTTAACTAGGTGAGGCTTTATCTCTTCATTTTCCTCCTTCATTCCCATAAAAAAGATATGTCTTTGATGCATCAAAGGGCCCAGCCAGAGTAAAGCTCCGTAGAGTTCTCTGACCTTATCTATTGTGTTGCCCAAGGAGACAACCCAAGAGGGGGGGGGGGTGAATTGGGTTTTAATTAATTATTGACCAATTAAAAATAAGGTGAGTGATTAATTAAATCTATTGCAAGTGAATTAGTTAGATTACTAAATGCAATGAGTGAAGAAAGAGAAAGAGGCAAGGTCCAATACAAACACAGAAAGATTTATAGTGGTTCGGAGCCAACTCTTATTCCTACGTCCACTCCCCAAGCTGCACTTGGGAGTTCACTATAATCTCTAGAATTACAGCTGGTTGTTTTGCAAGCTCACAATCTAACTTCTTGTTTTCACAAGGTCACAACGAACTCGGTTGGTTTTGACAGGCTCACCGACTAGAACCACTCGATTGCTTTTTCGGATTCACAATCAAACCCAGTTGGTTTTTTCCAGTTCACCAACCATAACCTTACACCGTTGGTTTTATCTTTGGCTCATCAACAAACCTTACAACCCTTGATTCAATTCCCTAATTGAATCAAGTACAAAAAAAGAGTTTAAAGTTCACAAGGAAAGTTTCTAAAAAGCAGATATGAAATAATATAAACAAGATTGAGTTAGAAGCCCTCAAACAGATTTGAGATGAGGAAGTAGGGGCTTCTCGATTTCTGAGTCTCCTCTTGAATGAGCCGAAGGATGTAAGACAATAGGTAGAGCTTTGAATACAAAGGAATTCTTTTTGGTTTGAGTTGAATGCACTTCTTCCTTCTTTTGCTTGGATTTACTCTTCGGAAGCTCTTAGTGGTTGAAAACCTTTAATGCTCAAATGGAATAACTTTCTTGTTGTCTACTACTGTTCACTCTAGCTATTTAAGTGATTCCCTTCGAAAAATAGCCGTTAGAGAGTGATTTGGAGCCGTTCTGATCCGTCTGCACAATCTGACAATATATCCGTTGAGATCGGAGTCGACTCACGTGATCTGGAGTCGACTCGTCTGTTATTGGAGTTGACTCGTGCTTTACTAGAGACGACTCGTCTACTATTCCAGATTTGAATTAAAGTGCATGCATCATCCTGGGGTTGACTCGGAACAAATTGGAGTCGACTCGCCAAGAGCTGGAGACGACCCGAGCACTTGTGGTTGGCTCGTTCTTAGGGTTCTAGAAATCTAACTTTCTTTTTTTTTTCCTCAAGTCGACTCAGGTTTACTTGGAGTCGACTCGACTGTCTTGAGAGGTGAATCGAGATCTTCGGAAGATGTCTCGTTCTCAGAGACTGAAAAATTGATTATCTATCTTTTGAACTGATCTGCCTTAGAGTCGACTCGGGCCTTGTTGGAGTCGACTCGACTAACTTGGGGGTCGACTCTGGAACACTTGGAGTCGACTCGTTTACAGGATCTCCGAAACTGAATCTCTGCCTTTCAGACTGCTTTCTTCTGGGAGTCGACTCGGCTGATGTGGGAGACGACTCGCAGTCTTCGCAAGTCGGCTCACTGACAGGGTTTCAAAAACTAACGTTCTATCTTTTTGTCAATTTTTCCATGGAGTCGACTCGGGACCATCTGGAGTCGACTCGCAACCTTTTGGAGTCGACTCGCTAACAGGGTCTAAAATTAATTATTCTATCTTTCTGTCTGTTCTCAGTCGGAGTCAGCTCGGAGAGTCCCAGAGTCGACTCGAGCTTGTGCCAGAAAACTTCAAGTGTCCTGGAGTCGACTCGTAAAGTTCAAGAGTCGACTCGTGATGCAGACTTTGGTTCAAATAGAGTTCAATGCTTAACCAAAATACTCTGAACCAAAGCTCAAAGCACTTAGACAGTAATTCATAAAGATTTACCTGAAATTCTAGATTGAATTCATTAGAACAATATAAGGCATACTCAAATGCTTTGAGCTCATCAAAATCAATTAGAAAATACTCAATCACTCCACAAATCTTCCTCTTTTTGATGATGACAAAATATTGAGTATTTGTAAAGTGAATTACTCATTCAAGGAATGATTCAAGGTAAAGTTTTGAAATGAATTCAAATGTCTAGTCATTTAGTGTATCCAAAATTGAAAGGTATGAGTCAGTAAACTCTGAAATTAAAGCTTCCCCTTTCATTTGGAATTATATAAGCCTTTAAATCATACAATCAATTGTTTGGCTTATATATCTTTAATGAATTTATTTTCTTAGAATTTCAGATTCTCTCCCTCAACATGTGCATTCAATTTTGTTTGAACTTTGTTCAAGTTATCTAAATTTTCTTTTAATTTGTAAACTTGAACTTAAGTTCTTAATTATAGAAGGAAGAATATGACGATTTGTTCTTGAATATGATCCAACTAATCTCCGAATATTCCTTGAATAAACTCTAGAGATTACACCTTGAGGAGCCCCAACGGAGGAATAATGAACCTCGAGGTATCGAATCCACTAAGAACAAATCACATTTTGCTTAAACGTTTTCTTGTTTAGTGATTCCCTTTGTTTACAATATATCATATGTTCTCCCCCTTTTTGTCATCGTAGCAAAAAGGTGAAGTATCAAAGAGTCAAAACATACTAGAAGCATAGTTAATCAGACAAAAAGATATGATTTTCATTCACTGTAAGCTTGAATACATAGAAGATATTCATAAAGTACATAGTACTCAAAACACAAAAAGCATACAAACAACACAAAATACACAAGTTCTTAGATAAAGACAAGACTTTTCAATTCATTGTAAGTATTACAAAATTGAGTACTATGATTGAAAGTCCAAAAGGACTTCAAATGATTTTTAAGAAAGTACAAGTTTAAGAAGGTGGACGTCTAGAAGAAGATGAGGCTCCCAAGGTTCGTCGTTGACACTCCATAAGCAAACGAACTGCCTTAGAGATATTTTCCAGTTGATGAATAATTTCTGAGGTAGTCCTATTGTGGGTTTGGGTCAGCAGGTTTATACTGTTGATGTTCGCGTCAAGCTTATTTATGACAACGTTTGCTACTCTTTCAGCTCCTTCATTTAGCCTTAGCAGCTCTGATCTTACTGAGTCTTGCATCTGCTTTGTGTCTTCCTTAATATCTGAGAATCTCATGTATTGACCCTGAATAAGACTT
>JAOXJJ010000790.1:1495-18598 GCA_025769935.1 Phoenix roebelenii
TCAAAGTAAAAATTAGGGAACATAATTTTTAGAAAACCCAATTCACCCCCCCTCTTGGGTTGTCACCTTGGGCAACAGTGCACTGCTGATGAACTCTGATGCATGAAGCAAGGCTTTGGCTGCCACCCCCTCAGATGTAGCCATCTATTATCGAAGATCTGGGCGTTCCTATCCAGCTAAGTATGGTAGGCCAAATAGGCGCATCGGACCCCTCACTCTATCGTGTCAGGTCTCCTCGCAAATGCCTGCAACTGCAGAAGAAAAGCCTCCATCGGGGACCTGCCCCATCCAACATCTAGGATAATTCTCGCACACTGCCAAACCTGGATCGCCCGCAAATAGCAGAAGAGGGCACGGCGAATGGTCTCCTCCATCGCTGGGCAAGCCCCACAGGTGGGAGAAATCCTCAATCCTCTACTTGCCAGCACACCTCCGATTGATAGGCACCTCTAGGCCACCTTCTAAATAAATAAGGCAACCGAGGGTGAATATGCAACCGCTAGATCCAAGCTCCATCTATCTGCCAGGTCGGGGCCCTCGCTATCCACCCTCGAAGGTCCTCACCTGCAGTCTGCCAGAACTGCTCTAGATCCTCATGTCAGCCCTCACCTCTTAGATGATTGGCATAGCCAAAACTCGCTCAGCCAGTGCCTCCCCAAAAACCTCCCGAATAAGGTTCTCATCCCACCTCCGCTCCCCCAGGACAAGAAGATCATTGACTCTGCATCCTACCAGCGGCACCACATCAAGAAAAGTGGGCTATAGATTTGACAGTGCTCAAATTTGTTCGATAGTCAGTCAAGAACAAAAGAAGGGTGGAGAGACTAAATTGTGAAAAAAGTTGTTGTGCACGAAGAGGGACCTCTATGTATAAGAAGGTCGGTCCACCTTGATTCATTGTGACTATGGGACATCCACCTAGTAAGATAGGACATGATAGATTAGAAATCTAATTGATCTTGGAGCCCCAAACTTATCAGTCATCCTTGACCATATTCTAAATCTCTTTTGAGTTCTTACCAAACTCAAGCTTGATATTATTAAGCAGGTAAATCAGATCCTTAGTTCATGTAGGCTAGCATAAGAAACACATTAGGTTGGTATTCCAATCTGGACCTCGAATTCTAGGTGGCTGACTTCTTCTAGAAACCCTTGGGCAGCGAGCCAAGCATAGGGTTTCCCAAGGTGGTGACAAGGGGGCTTAAGGTTTCCAACCTAGTCCGATCCCTTTTTCTATAAATATGGATGAAGGGGCATAGGGTTTTGTGGCATGATATGAAGAAAGCAAAGCATAACTAAGGGTGCCTTAGTAGAGGTACATAAACCCTACTACCACCTAAGAAAGAGATATTGTAATACCCAGGCCTTTTAAAGCATGAAACTGAACTGGGCTAGGTCCATTGCACTAGCCCAGAATGTATGCTTCAGCCCAACAAAAAAATTGGTATATGTTGCACACATGCATGGAAAGAAGAAGACTCCTGATGGAGTCTTCTTCCACCTCGAGTTGGTTGGACGGAATCCAACTTCGAGTTGGATTCCGATTGTGGTTGAGCTCTATAAGAGCTCCTCCCCATCCTACCCCACTAAAAAGCTGCCCCCAATCAGAGCTCTTCACCTGGAATTTCTTCGAATACTTCCTCGAAGCTCAATCGCCGTCGCACTGCTGCCGCGTCCAAATGCCGTCAGAAACCAGGTAAAGACTTGGTCCCTCTCGAGACACCCTCTCTCTCTTTCTTCTGGGTTTTTTGGAGTCTCGATGCTGGTCAGTGATCGCCGGATTTTGGGCAAAAAGGGGATGCTCTACTTTTTCTATTTTCGAAAACCAGCCTTGTTTCTTCCGATTTTGGCTGCCTCTGCCGCCGGCGCTTGTTGCCTGAGCCTTCTTCCAATTCCTCATAGCAGTTGGAACCCATGACCCGAGTTTCTGCCATTGCGATGCCTCTATTCCATGGGTTAAGAGGCCGAACCCCTATTTAGGGAGGCTTTATGTCACTGCCAACCGCCAGTTATTGTCGGCCGCCGTCCACAGTGGGTGGTCGTGGGTCCCTGACCCCAGGCATCACCCACCGCCATCCTTTTTCTCTCCTTTCTTCTTCCTTCGTTGGCTAAGAGAGACTTTATTCTCTCTTTCTCTCTTCTTTCTCTCTCTTCTCCATGCTTTCTCTCTCTACAAAGTTTTTTTCTCTTGATTCATGGCCAGACATGTTGATTGATCGAGGTTGACCTCTGCTATTGATAGCCAAATCCAAACCCCTACTTGAACTCAGACTGACTTTCTCTCTCTACTAAACTTTCTCTCTCTACTCTTGCTATCTTTACAATAATTTTGAATTGACCCGGGTGAAAGGTCCTGATCTAGGATTGTTGGACGGTGCATCAGCTCCATACTGACCCACCAAAAACTGTTAGATTTGATCGCCCCGATCTTTGTTAAACCATATGTGTCCTAGCCCGAGTATGATTCAATGAATTTCATTTTGATCAGATTAACTGGGGTGTCGGGCACTCCCGCCTGGTCAGCCCTATGAGGGTATTGAAATTAGGATCCTATTCTTAGAATGATCATGATAAATTTTGATTGAAAATATAATTTTTAAATACTATGATCTCAGAAGAATTTTCGAGATTTATTGGATCTGTTAGTTAGATCGCGTTTGAGTAAGTAATATAACCTTTTTCTAGATTTATTGGCAAATTATAAAAATTTATGGAATCAAATTATCTTCGATTTACGAATGTGATGCATGGTATTATATGCCTATTCCTAGAATATTGTAAGATTCTAATTAAATGCATTGGTTTTGAAATGGATTATATTTGATTAATTTCGATATCGTATCTTTCGATTTGGGATACTAAACATGTTTTGAGAAAAAGAGATTTGAGTCGAAATAGATTAGACTCACAGTTGGGCTTTGTTGAGGACTCAGCAAATAGGGGTTAATATGTTGGTACTTATCGTGAAGATTGTGTCCAAGATGATTAGTGACATACTGCCAGCAGACCAACGGTCTGAAGGACTTTGCTCTAAGTTGATATGCAGCTCACCACAAGATGATTAGTTGGTGCTATGACTCTGCCACAAGAAATATGTAGTTATAGTTCTTGGCTGTTGAGTTAAATTTGATAATTTGAAAGAAATTAATTTTTGAACGATATTTGAATTTTGACACCACATGATTTTAGAACTAAAATATGAAACTGAGAACTAATTTGTTAGCGAGGTGGCAGCCCAAGAAGGGGAGGGTGAATTAGACTTTTAAAAACTTTTAATTACTTTCAGACTTTTGAGTTAATTAAGCTAAGTTATATAGATGGCAGTGAAACTTAAACAGATTAATTCTAATCTAATCAAGATTAAAACTATTAGGCAGCAGATAAATAAGCTCAATAAAAGATTAGTCTAAGTTTGCCCGAGCATGCAATTCAATACAATGAATCTTGATGTAGATTTGTCAAGTGAAACTTTGCTAAATAATTAGAATATACTTGCTACTAAAGGATGTGGGAAAGTAAGTAATTCAATCAGACATTTGACTAAGTAAATAGACGAGAAAATCAAACAATAAAAGGAAGCATCACAAACACAATAATAAGTTAAAACCTTTAACTTATCAGAACATGTAGCAGAGAATTCAGCTTATAAATTTAAGTATAGCAGAGAGATAATCTAAACAGAGGAGCTAATTTAATACAATCAAGAGTACAATTCTAATCAAAGTTAGCTAGATGAAGATGAAGCAAGTTAAAACTAGCTAAACAATTTTAACTAGAATTGTAACTGAATGAATAGGCAAGTAAGCTAATAAAGCATTACAAACTCATAAAAATATAGTGGTTCGGTGCCAACTGCACCTAAATCCACTCCTCAAGCGCTCTTGAAAATTTCACTATAATTCCACTGATTATAGTGTGGTTGTTTTACGAGTTCACAACCTAACTCATTATTTTTTGGGATTACAACGAACCCAGTTGGTTTTCACAAAATCACCAACTTACAACCTTACCTCGTTCGTTTCTCGGGCTTACAAACAAACCCAGTTAGTTTTTTCTAAGGCTCACCAACCTAAACCTTTTTTCTTGTTGAATTTCCCTAATTCAATAACTTCCTATTTAGATTTGAAAAAACCTTTACAAGTGTAAGAGTTTAACCACACAAGCTATTACTCAGAAAAATAAATACAAACTCAATGACATGAGCAATAGATGATGTTGACAGCTTTGAATAACTGCATGGATGCTTCACCAACTTTCAAAATAGAAGAGGTTGATCCTGAATGATTGCAATGAATGGCTTGAAGGATCACACTTGATTGCTCACTACTATGCTCTATTTTTGGGGCTCTTCAATGATTTTGATCTTGGGGTTGTTGAGCTCACTTCAATCTGAGGTAGTTCCTTTGTATTTATAGCCTTTGAGGTGGTAGAAACTTGATTCTCTTGTATCTTAGGGCAGCCTAGGAGAGCATCTCCTATGTGAGATGGAGGCTGGAAGCTGAGCGCATCATTTTTTAGGGAAACTCGGCTATAGTGATTGACTGGATATAGGAGAAAGGATGGAGGGGGGATGGGAGTCCCCCGCTTTGCGACATCCATCTGATGTTGAGATATTGTAATGTCTTTCAGGCAGTGCACACGTATCAGAAGGCGAACAGGGCTGTAGACTGGATCGCTTCCTATGCTGCGCAGCACTCCGGAGAGATATGTTGGCCATATCAAGGGCCCCCCCTTGTATTTGTGTCAGATTAGAGCTCTTCACTCAGCTGGCTACTCCGACATTAGAGTAGGATGAGCAATCGTTATACCAAAAAAAAAGGGTAGATTTGGGACTTGTGGTGTTGATCAGTTTGTTCTTTTTTTTCTATTTTATTTTACTTTTCGAGCTTGTGGATGATGCACATGGTGATCAGATCAGACCAGTTCAAATCAAAAAAGCCTCTTGTGGATGATGGGTGATAGCTACGTTCTACTAAAGCCTCTTATCTTATAGACTGGACAATGTGTCTTCCAGATGAGACTTTTAGACCTTGGATTGGGGAGTTATAGGGATTGCATTTCACTCTTGGATGCATGTGCTTATTAATGGAGACATCAGAGCCCTTCATTCAGATGATGGAGCCATCAGAGCCACCAGCTCACGTCGCACCAAAGATTGACATCAGTTTGAGTTAGACCCCCATGAGGATAATAGTGTTATTTCGATGATTAATACAATAATTGAGAAAATATTAAATTAATAATATGAATTAACTTGATACACCACTAATGAAAACTATATTCTTGATACATTGAAAGAATGAGATCAAAACGACTCCCAATGATTAACAACGAGATAAAAATATAATAAAAAAATGATAGAGAGTCTTTAAATCTAATTCAACAAAGTTTCAAGTGAAATATACTCTTAAAGGCAAAACAGTAATTTCATTGTTAAGGGTATGAAGTTCTACCGTAGGATACACTCAAAATTACTTGAAGTATGTTCTATTGATTATATGAATCAATCTAACCTTAAGATGCAGGAAACTGTGAGTTGAGTCGACCCCAAAAGAAATGGAGTCGATTCTGGCACATTTTGAAACCATCAAGCACATCCTTGGAAAAATGGCTCAGATGAACAGTAAGTGGAGTCGACCCCAAGCTTCCTTGAGTCGACCCCAAGAGAGGAGCTGACCCCAAGTTTCCATGAGCTGACCCGAACTCGAAGCGTCCAAGAAAACAACTCTCTGAATTTTACTGAGAAGGTCGACCGTAGGAAGACTTGAGCCGACCCTAGGAAGACTTGAGCCGACCCTAGGAAGACTTGAGCCGACCCCAGTGGAGCCGACCTCAAGAGAACATGAGCCAACCCCAGGATAAGTATTCAAATAAACCATGTCTCTGGATTTCCTAAGAAGGTCGACCCCAATGGAACTTGAGTCGATCCTACTGTAGCACAGGTCGACCCCAAGAAAGTATGAGTCGACCCCAATGAAAATGCTGAAAAATAAGGTTTCTGTAGTTTCTGAGAAGGCCGACCCCACTGTAGCAAGGGTCGACCCCAGAGAAGCTCGAGTCGACCCTAGTGAATGTTGAGTTGACCCCAAGACTGATGAACAGTAACTTGAGTCGACCCCAGCACGGGTAAGGGCATAGTGGCTCGTTCTACAGAAATATTTTTTGAGCTCTCAACGGCTAGTAACGGCTAGTTTTTTAAATCTAACTAATGAGGAGTGACCAATAAAGGTTGGAAAGTATTTAAGAGACACTATTCATCAGAGGAAGGCAATCATTTTGCAAGAAATCAAAGAGCATTCAAGTTAAAGCAAGCCTTAGTGTTCTTCATCAAGTTGCTTCATTCAAATCCCAAAAAGAAGGTGGTTGAGTAATCTGAAAGTGCATTCAACAGCTCCACCAACCCATTGTGAAGTGAAGTAACCTGAGCAAAGAAGAGAAGAGCATCCTAAAGTGATAACTATCTCTCATCTCTTCTTTGAGTTCATATTTGTTATATTTGTTCATTTAGGAGTTTCAAACTTCTTTTCCTTTAAATCTCTTGTAAGGTTGGTTGGTGAGCCCGTAAAACCAACGGTATAGGTTGTTGGTGAGCCCGCAAAAGCAACATAGATTTTTGATGATCCCAAAAAATAAAAATATAAAGGTTTTTGGATTGTGAACCCAAAAAACAATCCAATTGTAATCCACAGGATTATAGTTAATTTCCAAGGGGATGCTTGGGGAGTGGACGTAGGTGCTTAGGAGAGCACCAAACCACTATACTTCTTATGTGTTTGCCTTGTGTGTCTTTCTACTTTCACTACACGCACTTAATTAGTATCAACTAAACGATTCATTCATCTATCAATTTTATTAAAGAACTAAAAATTTAGAAAAATCAATTCACCCCCCCTCTTGGCTTGTCACCTTGGGCAACACCCCACGATTGGGTCTACTCGAGTCCGTATGATTTCTACTTTATTGCATTATTAGTTGCTTTTGTTATTGGTCGAGTCAATTTGGTTAGTTGTTTTTATTATTGGCCGAGTCAATTTGGTTATTTATTTTTGTTATTGGTTGAGTCAATTTGGTTAGTTGTTGGGTCAAATAATTAGATCAATTGATTAGATCAATGTTGGTAAGTGATTAATTAATATAAGGATCCAAGTTTGGTATGTAATCAATTAATTGACTTAGTCAATTAATTGAATTGATGTAAGAGCTTAAGTTTGGTATGTCATCAATTGATGGACTTGATGTAAGGCCTATATAAAGGCCACGCCCCTTATGAATTAGGGCAAGTGGTCAAAGAAATAAAAAAACCCCTTGGCTTGGCCGACTTTCTTCTCTTCCACACGCTGGGCGTGAGCCCTTCTTCCCTTCTTTTTTCCTATGTCTCCAAAGCCTATTCTTCCTGCATCTCTACAACCTCTTCTTCCTCCTCCTCTCTTCTCCCTCCCTTTTCCTCTTCTCCCAAATTTGTCCTCCATCAGCTTGGTATCAAAGCCAGAGCTTTGCCTCCATCGCCAAAGCTTCTCGATCTTGTGGCCCTACGCTTCACGCTATTACTCTAGTCACCAGATCTGCACTCGATGGAGTCGAGTTTTTTCCATCTGGAAGAAGTTGATAGGAACATCAGAGCCCTTCATTCAGATGATGGAGCCATCAGAGCTACTTGCTCACGTTGCACCAGAGATTGACATCAGTTTGAGTTGGACCCCCCAGATTGGGTCCACTCAAATCCATGTCATTTCTACTTTATTGCATTATTAGTTGTTTTTGCTATTGGTCGAGTCAATTTGGTTAGTTGCTTTTATTATTGGCCGAGTCAATTTGGTTAGTTGCTTTTGTTATTGGTCGAGTCAATTTGATTAGTTGTTGGGTCAAATAATTAGATCAATTGATTAGATCGATATTGGTAAGTGATTAATTGATGTAGGGGTCCAAGTTTGGTATATAATCAATTAATTGACTTAGTTAATTGATTGAATTAATATAAGGACCAAGTTTGGTATGTCATCAATTGATGGACTTGATGTAAGGCATATATAAATGCCACACCCTTATGAATTAGGGCATTGATCAAAAAAATAAAAAAAAATCACTTGGCTTGGCCGACTTTCTTCTCTTCCTCACGCTGGGCGTGAGCCATTCTTCTCTTCTTTCTTCCTGCATCTCTAAAGCCTCTACTTTCCGCATCTCTACAACCTCTTCTTCCTTCTCTCTTCTCCCTCCTCCTTCCCTCTTCTCCCCGAAGTTGTCCTCCATCACTTATGTTGTGGCAAGGCATGCTTATGTAGTCCCCAGATATTCATGTACAGGGCCCTGCTAGATAGTTTCGGGTATTTAAACCTTGGGATTGTAAGAACAAAGTACAAGATAAATCCTGTAGTTAGTTCTCAAGCATAGATGGAGATTGGAAATGCATTTGAAGCAGATGTCATTTTCATCATACAAATAGAACTCTAAGCTGAGGAAGAGAGGGTAACTTCTGTTTAAATCAATCGCAAAAAAGAAAAAAAAAGAGATGGACTTGAGGGACCTTTTTATTATTATAATTTTTGATAGATGTGATCAACAATTCAGATTAATTTAGTGTTGTGGTGTAGAGATTAGTAGTGCTTGAAAGTAGGCTTTGTAACGGACCCGACCTGGACCCAAATTTTTTGGGTCAGGTCTGTGTTATACATGGACCTGACCTAATATAAATAACCCGTTGGGACAAAAATTATAACCACGGCCCGACCCGACCTGACTCGATCTTCAATTGGGTTGGGTTTGGGTCCAAAATTAGAACTCGAACAAAAAACCGAGTTGGGTCAGGATCACTCAAGATCCGACCCAACCCGATACATTTGCACCTCTAGGTGTGATGTCTCTTCTTCAGGCCATAGGAAGACTAATTGGACAACTTAAGAACTTCTCTTCCATCCCTAGAGCCTCCACCTCTGCCAGACCCCCTTCATAATCCAATCAGCCTTCTTCTTCTAGACCTTTTCATTGCTCTACCAATGTTGGATCTTCTACTAGAACTAGGAGTCGTCCACCTATTTGATTTTGACTGCCTATATTTTTCTCATGTTTATCCTTCTCTTTCTATGAACTGGTGCTCTCCTTATTAATAATGAAAAAAAGGGGGAGAAAGATACAGAAAAGAAAAAGGGAGGAAAATTAAAGAGAAAGACAAATGCCATCAGATTTAATTGTAAAAGGAGATGAAAAGGGGGAGAAAGAAAAATGATCATTGATATCAAATGGTAGTCCCAAAGAAATGTTTGAGAAATGTAAATAGGGGGAGTAAAAGAAAATGGAGAACAAAAATAAAAAATCAAAGCACAAAGTGGATATTTAATCTAAAATCTTTGCAATTAATAGTCTTGTCATTACATCAAAAAGGAGGAGACATTAATCTTTTAAACAACTTGGTGTAATCTCAATCAAGCATATAGAGTGACTAGTATCAAACAAATATAAAATCAATTTTCACTCTATGATTTTTGAAAACATAAATTTAGAAGTTACTCAGAATTATTTCATGTATCTGAATTTTGCAAATATACTCTAAAAGATGTTATCAATGGTATACAACATTTTCTTTTGACACACAATCATCATCAAAAAGGAAGAGATTATTGAACCTAAAAGGTTGATTTTGATGATGCAAAATAGTTGAGTTAAAACTTGACTAATTTATTTGCCTCAAGCTTAAGTGATTAAGTTTAGAAAGTAAGTAGAAAGTCTTCAGCCACTCTCAAGTAAAGAACATTCATTTCAAGCTCCACATCAAGAAGCCAAACTACAAAAGGCCATAAGATTATTCCTTGGAAGCTCACAAACAAGCACAAAAAAATTCTTTCGGAGTTGCCTCAAGAGTCGATCTCAAGCCTACAACGAGGCAACCCCAGAATATTATCACCGACAGATGCACCTTTAGAAGCCGACTCCAACAGATTGCGAGTTGACCCGAGAACATTCTCAAGAAAAGATAGAGAGCTAAGAAAATTACTACATTGGCGAGTCGACCTATTGAATTTACTAGCCGACTCTAGTAAAACTAGAGTCGACCCTAAAACGGTCACAATAGAAAGACAGAATATATCGAAAGACAATCCATTGAAGAGTCGACCCCAAAAATTAACGAGTCAACTCATAAAAATCTCGAGTCGACTCCTGAACTGAGAGAGTCAACTCCACAAGTGCAACAAATGAAAGACAAAGTGTAACAATAATAGAAGCAATCTCGAGCCGACTCCTGAAGATCATGAGTTGACTCTTGAAAATCTTGAGTTGACCCTAAAAATCTACAAGTCATTCCCTCTATGTCTGACAACTGTAATGACTAGTTTTTCTGCAGGTCTAAACTTTTGTTTTCTTCTCTCAGTGGCTCTATTTACTATCTAATGGCTAGAAAAGTATTCCAACCATCTCCAAAGAGTGTAAAAGCAAGGAACACCAAAGAAAAAATAAGAACTCAAGCACTACAAAGACAAATCCTTTAAGAGCGAGAAAAAAAGAGCAAAAAGAGAGAGAGCTTGAAAGAATACATCATTTAAGAACTTTTATTGTGAGCTGAAAGATTACATTCTCAACTTCAAAAAGTTGATGATGCGCCTTTTTTTGCATTTATTATTTTGGAGTTGTATTCATTGTAACAACATTAAATTCTTTCTATACTTTGTTGTAACAAGTTTTAGGGATCAAAACTTGAAAAAAAAGTACGTCCAAACTTGTAATTGGATTGTGTTGAGCCTAGGATAGGCTAGAGGTAGTTTTTGGTTGATTGGCCTGAAAAATCAACTAGGTTGATTGTGAACCTGAAAAACAATCGATGAAAGTTTTGGTTAATTGATCTGAAAAAATCAACTGGGTTTGGTTGTGAATCCAAAAAAATAACTGGGCTGTAATCTAAAATATAGATTATAGTAAAATTTTTAAGAGGTCTTGAGGCGTGGATGTAAGTGCAGGGTTGGCACCGAACTACTATAATTTCTTGTGTTTGCCTTGTTTATTTTTTTGTTTTAATTTTTTGCTTATTTATTTACCACTTAATTGCTAATTTAAATATTTATTTGTTAAGCATCTAATTTTGCTGGATTATTAGTAAAGTGATGAGAATGCAAAATGTCATATTCTTCTTCCTTAATGTTTAGTATTTTATACTTATTTTGTGCCTAAATGTACTCATTATTCTTGTATTTGATTTAGGATGCAAATGGAGGCGTTAAGTGCAAAACGAAGCTAATTGGGTGATTTTGGATATTTTTAACATTGCTTAATAATCTAGGCATAACTTTCTCATTCGATATCTGATTGAGATTATTTAAGATGTTGTGGAATACCAAGAAAAATATCTACAACTTTCATGTTTTGAGTTTTGAGAGATACTGACTTTATCAAGGTCAAAATCGGTCTTGAAGTTGTTGCGCGTCCTTAGCCTGCAGTACGTGGATTTGACTCGGTAAATTTTCAGAAGTCTCCAGATTTGATGCATGAAAATCCCAGCTGGAAACACCACTTTCTTAGTTATATTATGACTTTATTTTATTTTTTTCAATTAGTCAAATTTGAATATTTGTTAGGAGATTTTTTAGGAAGGGATAAAGGTGAAAGAAAGGAGGCTGCACAGACTCCTCTTTCTCTTTTCTCTTGGAGGACTCCTTTTTCTTTTTTTTCTCCTTGGAAGTCTGCATCCATGGCTTTGCGTGGCTAAAGCTTTTATTGGTCTAAGGAAACAGAAGCCTCGGAATCTATAAAACTGTGAGATCTGAATTGTTTTTATTGTTCAATTTATGCTTGAGTATCGAATATTCTTCTGTGCCTATTTTCATGATTGTTTTGTTTAATTGCTAGGAGGCCTACTAGTTTATTATTCATTGCAATCCACTGCTAGGTTAGATATCAGATCCGTAATTGTTTGATCCCTCTAATCTGTGAAGCAACTAAGATTTAATGATTTGCTGCGTCAGAAATTTTTAGATCTTAGGAAGAACGCTCGACTAAATTAAATGCAATTGCTTGTGTTTGTGTTGTTTAGCTTCATTGATCTCTTTAATTCTTAAGGCTACTACTAGATTAAACCTTTAGCGCTTGTCTTGGGTTGTTTAGTAGTTAGGGTTAATTAGATCACTTGTTTTTAATTAACTACGACTAAGAAGAGATAGAAAAATAGTTCCAACGGTGAATATTCAAAGTGCGAATTGATATATATCTGCATCAATGATCAGTTGTAAAATTTCGATGGTGGATGTTGACTTAGACCAAGATTTGTTCTTTTGATTGATTTCAATACTTCAATCTTAATTGTTCCTTAGTTGTTTTATTGTTTTCATTATACTCAAACCCCCCCATCTTTGTTCAAGTAGCATAAAACTAGGCTAGATGCTCTCCGTGGGAACGATCCTTACTCGCACTACTACATATATTTTTAGGAGTATAGGTTTTATTTTTGATTGCTTGCGACAGCACACCATAAAGTTTTTGAAAAACCTAATTCATCCTACCCTCTTAGGATGCTTAGCTAGGCAACATCCCTCACCATCATTCACTTCGATGCTGTCGCCCTCCAATCCTCCCTCTGCCATGCCCACCAAGAGAATGCTGACCCCTGCCGAGTCATCTGGTCCAGTGCCAGCCCTTCATCTGGTATAGTGCCCAGTGCCTCATCTAGTCTGAGTGGCAAATATTTTGCCCGGTCCCACACCCTCTAGTTCTCAGATCTCCATGCCACCGCTGACCTCCTCTAGCCCTCTGCCTGCCTGCTCCACCTCTCTAGTAAGCTTCGCGACCTCATGTTCCACCTTCTTGATTCCTCGACCTCACCCAAGTTACCCATATGCACTGCGAGAAAAAAGGAGACCTCTTGTGAGTAGAAGCTTAAGGCCCACCAAAAAGCCCAAAGCCTCAGAAGTGTTAGAAGTATGCCTTAGAAGCCAATTTGGCAGATGTATTTTAATTGTTCTAGGACACAAAATTTATTCTTGACCTTTTTATTAATTAATAAAATTAGGCATTTTGTTATTATGTGTCCATGAATTATCCTAAGAATTAATAAGATGATAATATATATTCTCAAAAGTTGAGAATTTAAGATATGCGTCATTAGGTAATTAATTTCTAAATTGCTCCTAATCGATGGATCATCACGAAGTACGATGATCAATCCGATGAGATTAGTGCATATATCACTTTCCTTGATGGATAAGTCTTAAGTCCATAGTGTGGTGACACTGGAGTGATTGTGCAGGTGCTTATTAGAGAACAAGGGTACTGAGCGTGACCAAAGCAAGAAGTCACTTGGATGTCTATTCACTCGTCAGTAACTTATTTGATGCTGTAGTTGTATGACTAATACTTAGACTTGCAATGCCTTAGCTACTCACAGTGAGGTTGCTGTAGTTTGACGAACACATAAACATAGGCCCTGAGTGTCCTTGTGGTGCAAATTGGCTGCAGTAGACTCACTGTTGGATTAGGATTGCATCTATGTGAGATTTATCGACCTATCCTATGTGATTTATGGGACTAAGTTCAAAAAACCTTGGCTAGGGCAGTTTTGGAAAAAGAATTTTTCAATCTCAAATTTGAGTCAAATAAATTTGGATCCTAATTGAATTAGGATTCACATAAATCAAATTGGAGGACACATTGGGTCATAATTGGATGAGGATTCAATTAATCAAGAAGGACCAAAAGTTTCCTAATTGGATTAAAAAATTTAAGCCTGAAAGGAAGGGAGTATCCCTTCATGCGGGCCATAGCAAGGGAGAAAACAAGGAGGGGCGGACGCCCCTCCTCCTTGTCACACGCCCAAAGGAAGGAAGGGGCATCCCCCTCCTTTCCTACTTTGGTTCCACATGCCACATGGAGGGGCATTCGCCCCTCCTCTTTCGCCTCTTCCCCTGGATTGCCACACGGCTCAAGAAGAGCCCTTGTTCTCTCCAATTCTTTTTAAGTTAGGAGTGTGGAAGAATTAAATAAGGGGCGTGCAAGAATTAAGTAAGGGGTGTGGTAGAATTTGGAGGGATGAATCAATGAGTGATTTCTCATTAAAATTATTCCTTGTTTAGATAGGCATGAGATACCTATAAAAGGAGGACTGGCGTGAGAGCTTAGAGATCATTGGAATCCCTTGATTCAGCCGCCCACCCCCTTCCTCCTTCTCCTTCCAGACGTGAGTAAGAAAAGGTGAAGAAGCGGCGTCGACGTCTTCTTCCTCTTCCTCCTTCTTCCTCTCAAAGCAATCAAGGAGTTGATTGAAAGAGAGAAAATCAACATTCAAGAGAAGATCTCTGCAAGGGAGTTAGCACCCCGGTGAGATTAAGGTTTTTCGAGCGGTCTACCTCGTGTGGATACCTGTAAAGGTCGAACGTTTGTGCGGCTTCAAGCGAACCAAATACAACGATTATCAGATAGCGGTGAAGATCTACCCGCTCAAAGGTAAAGATAGGATCTTTACTTAGATTAATCGTAGATCTGAAATTAATCAAGTTATTAATTTTAATCTTTCCATTAGATTTCATAATCTTCTGAGTTAGAGAACTTAGATTTTTTTTGAAATCTACGTTTCTTAGGACGTTTATGAGATGAACGATCCCACACGTGTCTTCCACTGAGATAGTCGCTACGTGTGCGGGGATAACCCGACAAGAAGTAGCAAGCTCGGGGCTGGAAAGTAGGTTCAAAGGTTGGGCTGAGCCGGGCCCAAGCCTAACTAAATTAAGTGAGACCTTGGTTGGAGCATGGCTCGAACTGGCTTAGCCTACCCATTGAGCAAGTCTAATCAAGAGATGTGAGTTACAGAATTAGTGCTTGAGAAAAGATAGGGTAAAACAGAGAAGAGATAAGGTGTAAAGGAGTGCATTTTGGAAAATAACATATATATGATAATAAAAAATAGAGACCAAGTTAGTACATGATTTAGAATAATTTGTTTTATTATGTGCTTGAAGCTCTCTATATAATGAGAAAAAGGAAGGAGATTAAGTTAGGAGGCTTAAACATAACTTATGTTATTATCCAAGGCTTGGGTTAGTGGTAGAACTTATCATATAGAACATTCTTTTAAAATGGCCTGGAGGGTACATTCTTGGCTATAACTTAAACGAAGCAATTCTAACATGCAAAGAATCTACACTATGCACTTGCTCCAAACTAGGGATATAAATACGTTAAATTCAAGCTACAAAAATCTAAATTTTTTCGTACACTCAGCCATATAACCTTGCTTGAATTAAGTGAAGCTCGTCCCTCAAGCCATCCCATTTACTACCATGTCCTAAACCATTTGAGAATTTGTTAGGTTTTGAAATGATGACCAATATGAATTTACAACATAAGGATGCTTGTTTTAATGGTTTGGAGGCTTTTGTATTACATTATGTATTTGTTGTGGGATGGGTTCCAAACTTTAGTCCCACATCGACTAATCAGCGGAAAGGTCCGTGCCTTACAATGAGGAGGTGCAAGCCTTTCCTCTAGGGGGCCTTTTTGTGGGACAAAACCGTGCGGGTACGGGGATACTCATCGGGCGAGCCCCCGGAACGGGGATACTCATCAGGCAAGCCTCCGGGACCCAGAGCGACAATACCTCTGGAAGGGACGCGGATGCTTTCCCTGCTCGGCCGGTGTGCGGGCTGGTGCCGGGGTGCAAACCCCGCATCAGATGGTGCTAGAGGAAGGGCCCCGCCTGCGCACAGGCCTTCCCGCTGGGGAGGTTGTGTTGTGGGATGGGTTCCGAACTTTAGTCCCACATCGGCTAATAAGCGGAAAGGTCTGTGCCTTATAATGAGGAGGTGCAAGCTTTTCCTCCAGAGGGTCCTTTTGTGGGACAAAACCGTATGGGCACGGGGATACTCATCGGACGAGCCCCCGGGACCCAGAGCAGACAATATCTCTGGAAGGGATGCGGATGCTTTTCCTGCTCGGTCGGTGTGCGGGCTGGTGCCGGGGTGCAAACCCTGCATCAGTATTATAAGATGAACTTGAACAATGGCCAGCATGTATCCTTCTTCCTTATAAAAATACTATTCTAGCAGTACAACAACTATTACTAGAGATTTTTATGATTTCAGTATTCATGTAGCTATAATAATATTTTTAAATTCAACTATCCATATCAGCTAAACAATAAATTTTATTTCATGATTGCTCAAAACAATAATGTTATCGTTTTCAGTTAATATCCATTTTTTTCTTACTATAATAGTTAATAACTATTGATGTGGCAATAAATAACCAAAATGATGTGGTGTGATAAGATCCGTCCAACTCACGATCTATGTGACGACCCATGTACATTCGGAAATACTTCAAGGCATTCTGGTTGAGACCCCCTAGCTAACCTGTGAGTAGGGACGAGTAAATCAGAAGCAGCCAACTTTTAGAACTGAAGCCTCTCAGCTCAGCCAAATGACTAATCAACTCGGTAACCACCTTAAGTCGAGGTAAACCTTCTTGTGGCATATATAACTCGACCCATCCGCCCAAATACATACAAAATTGCAGCAATTCTATTACATACCAAGCGGTTTCGACATATCTTCGAGTTGTTACGTCATATCAGCAGATTGTTATAGCATGACCCAGTGTTTGTTAGAATATGATCTATAGAAAATTTAGAATATGAACTATAAATAGACTCAAGGACTCTCCATGAAAAGTAACCTAGCTAGGAAAGCCATAGCTGAAAGATACTATATTTCTCTAATTCATTATTCCTCTTCTCCATCTCCGGCTAAAAAATCGTTTTTGACTTAACTATTGGGGTCTGGCCGGAGCCAATTCGGTGACCTTCTCCTATCATCTTACATGTCCTTAGAAACGACCCACATCATTGTTCCAAGATCAGCCGCAACAACTCCTCTTTTCACCCATTATTTTATTCCCAAAAATATCCTTTTCAGAGATAACGGCCGTCCTTCCCGTTAGAAATAGAAATAACGGTTTCGTGGTCGATGCGCCGCGTTAGCAAAACCCAGAATCTCTTCCCGCTGCAAGGTCCGAAAATACACATTTTCCCGCCATCACAGCAATAATAAAACAAGCTCCCGTGCTTCGATTTCGTCCCGGAGCTGGAAGCAATCCTCGGTGTCATGGCCATGGTCCCGGTGGAAGCGGCAGTACTTC
>JAOXJJ010000791.1:0-40979 GCA_025769935.1 Phoenix roebelenii
GGGTATGCAATTGTTCACGAAGTCCAAAGAAGTCTTTTACAGTGACGTAGATGGATGGGATTGCTTGAGGACAATTCGTTAAAAAAAGAGATTGCTTGAAAACAAGCAGGAGCTCTGGCTCAAGTCCATGGCGATCTCACCTGATTTTTGCGTATCTCCCTCCTTTACTGCCTCTCCCAGTCACAATGCTAGGCTCGCCATGGTTGTTTCCCCCTACCTCTCTCCTTGTTCCGCACCCTGGTTCAAAAACCCTTCAAGCTTTAGTTTTAAGTGGGAAGAAGACTCCATTCAAAAAAAAGAAAGGAGAAGACAATCACGTCCAACTCGCACTGTTGAGCTCATAACGATGCCAAAATGAAGAGCATTTCCCTGAGTCTCTAAAATCCAATGGAATGCAGATCCATTCATATCCATAGTTATTTTATTTATTAAATATCAATAAAAATATTTTATATTTATATATTTTAACAGAATATAAGTTAAATAATTAAACTCATATAATCAAAAAAATATTAAATAAAAATTAAATCAAGTTAATAGTATGTTAATGTAGTCATTTATTTTTTTTTAATTTATGATTGCTATATAAATTAAATAGATTACAAATAAAATCATATATTTGGATACGGATTGGATAGTTATCTATTCATATTTCTTTTTTTTTAATAGATAAGAATATGGATATTAGTCAATTGCTTAAATTTCTATCTATATCCAGATAGATTTAGATAACAAAAATAAATTTGGATGGATATTATCGAATCCACCTTCATCTTTATTTTCTTAAGATGTTGACAAGGGCAATTAAGAAAATTCCAAAGTTTTAAAGCCTCATGTAACTTTTAACTGAAGCTTAGTTCATGCCTGCTTCGCGGAGATGGATCGAAGGGTTGCTTTGGATCAAAATAATAACTTCATGGGCCGGTTTAAAACTTTTGAAAGTAGAGCAGGCCCAAGTGCAATATGGGAAAACTAGTGAGAAATCAAACTATATTTTCTCAAAATAGAAACTTGAGTATTGGACCACAAGGTCCACAATACTTTACCGAATTACAAATCTTCAATTACAACTACCGAATTATAAGAGGATTAGAAGAAGTAGTTGTACTTTTTTTTCTTTCTAGGCTAGAGAAATTCAAAAAAAAAAAATGGAGATGTTAAAGATGAATACAAGTTTAAACTTAACAAAAATGATGATGATTAAAAAATGGCATAAGCTGGAATCCTCACTAATTCATTTTCCTGACTTGCCATCATGTGTTGAAGGACAAGTGATGATTATAAGTGACAGAAAGAACTTTTGATCCTTGTATGCAGTTCAGTAATCTTACAAACCAAGTCCAGGGCTCAACCTACTCAAGCCACAATCAAGAATATGAATCTTTCATGGTCTAACTTTTGCATTGTAGAGTCCTATGATAACACGGCAGTTGCCATATTATCAATCTTGGAAATGAATGGCTCTCGTTCATTCTTGAAATCCGATAGGTACTAATAATATAGTACATGGTGCGTCATGATGATGACGAAAAACCATATGGCCCTAACATGTATAATGTGACAACCATCCATAATGGTCCAAATTTCTATGGTGCAAAAGTTGCGCCACAAAGAATTTTGATACATCTAATTATAACAAGATTTATCGTCTGACCGACCATCACCAACCGTCCATCAATTACAACATCTTTCGAACATACACAAGAACTGAAAGAAATTATTACACTTTTTTACACGCTAGAATAATTTTAATAACAAAAATAGGATGCTAGCCATCACAGCATCCACACTTCTTCGCCACAGCCACTCGTCCTAGAAGCATGCATACATAAATCCAAAAAATCAGCAAATAAAAAAGTTATATAAAAAAAACAGGTCATTAAGATGTTCCGGCGGGAAAATTTACCGTCGCCACTGCCGAAATGCCGTAATAACCGGATGATGACGCGCCGGAGAAGTCCCCGCTCGAGTCATAACCACCACCAACACCGCCACCAACTCCGCCGCGGCCGCCGCCGCCTCCCCCGATGGTGGAGTTGTCGAGCGTGAAGCCAAGCTGGTACGCCGGCGTCCCGTCGGGCTTGAACAGCCCGTAGTTCCTCTCCGACGCCGGGCCGGGCTTCAGGTTCTCGTTGAAGAGCGCAAACACGTACACCCACAGCGGCACCTTCGGAACGAGGGGCGTCCCCTTCCCCTCCGCCACCAGCTTCATCAAATTCCCGTTGTACTTGGCCGCGTTCTCCGCCGTCGCCCCCGCCTCGTCGGCGTCGCCGGCCGACGGCCACCCGGTCTCAGAGACTCTCACCTCGACCCCTTTCGTCGTGCCGGCGGCGGCGATGGCGTGGTAGACGGCGTCGACCTGGGCGTGGAGGAGATTGGAGTACCGGAGGCCGGACCCCTGGTCGGCGACGGCGGCGGCGCCGGGCTCGAGGAGGGCGTAGTCGAGGGCAACGCGGGAGGGGTCCTTCTTGTAAGCGAAGTACGGGTACGCGTTGACGAAAAAGGGGGAGCCGGTGCGGGCGTGGAAGGCGAGGATGGGGGAGACGAGGGGGAGGAGGTCGGGGCGGAAGGCGGCGGTGGAGGGCGGGTAGGAGTCGCCGAGGATGGCGAGGGAGTGGGTGGTCGTGACGGCGATCTGGCGGTCGAGGCCGACGGAGGCGAGGGCGGAGTGGAGGTTGTCCATGGCCGGGAGGAGTAAGGGGGGGAGGTCGGTGTTGTTGCTGGTGAGAACCTCGTTGCCGACGGTGAGGAAGCCGATCTTGACCGCCGGGAGGTAGGCCTGGATGTTGGACCGGACCCAGGCCAGGGCCTCGCCGGCGTCGGCGGTGACTTTAGGGAGGCTGCTGTCGGGGAGTTCGACGACGAGCTCAATGCCGGTGCTGGCGAAGGCACGGATGGCGGCGGGGTCGGCGTCGTAGAGGCGCACGCGGCCGATGCCGATGGAGGAGACGAAGCGAGGCACCATCTCCGGCGAGGGTAAATTGTTGGCGACCCGGCCGTAGTTGACGCCCACCAGAGACGCCGAGGTGGCCGAGCACCACGGAGCCCGGAGAACTAGCACGAGCAGTAAAGCAAGCACGAAAGGAAGCAGATAATGGACGGACATTGTCGAAGTCAAGTCATTTAGGAGCTGAGCCGGACGAAAAGAAGGAGAGGCAGTGGGGAGGGGAAGCTGGATTTTTGTCCGAGGCGAGATAGGCGGCATCTAAAGGACTGACTGCACCGAGAACAGAGTTACTGGCAGCCTGAAAAAGTATTTTGTATGCGAAACGGATGTTGAAGGCCGGCGGTCTATTTCTCAAAGATGGCTTATCCACTATAATTGACTGGTTTCGAAAAAACAGACAAACATGGTGATGGCTACTGATTGATACGGGATACATACAGATTGGTGCAGAAGTTGATCTTTTATCAGATAGCTCATATGTATTGGAAGGTAAATAGAGCAGTAAATTAGGTCACCTCTTATGTTGCCCAGCATTCTCGAAAGATCATCTAGATAAGCCTAGCATGTATTCCAGACCCATTGTTTTGCTTACTTTCACTTGATATGGCAGATTGTACTCGCATTAGAATTATATGAAATGAAATGCTGTTTTGACAAAAAAAAAAAAGTGAAAGTATTGGCCGGACCAGATCTACCAACTCACCAATCCAACTAGCATATGGCTTGCGTTATTTTCTTTCGTTTAATTTTTTTTTCCGTACATACCCTTCTAAATATTAAAATTTACATGAATATCCTCCTAAAATTGATATTTACATGTATACCCTTATAAAATATTTATTTTGCATATATCCTTTATTATGTCCACACCATCTAACGTCATCGAAAATTAGCAGTTTAAAATTAAAAATGACTGGAATATCCTTAATGGGTAGATATGTAAAAGAAAATATTTAGAAGGGTATATATGCAAATAATACTTTACGAGGATATTCATGCAATTTCACATATTTAGGAAGCTTTACATGAAAAAAATTCTAATTTTATTTTTCTCTATTTCAGCCTATTTTAACACTTGGATTTGTCTAGGTGGCCTTTTACCATATGGTCGTAGAGGTTGTTAATAAATCTGAAAAATTATATACTCATACAATTGGAGTTTTAACTTAAAACAAAATAATAATTTTAAAAAATAAATATTATAGATTTATTTCATAAATTTTAGATGTTTAAAATTTTTATAACTCTTCTGAAAAATATTGGTTTCTGTAGCTCGAGCAGAAAAGCAAGCATGAAAGAAAACAGATAATGAATAGACAGCTGAGATGGATGAAAAGATGGGAGAGGCAGTGGGGAGGGGAGAGTGGATTTTTGTCCGAAACAGATAGGCGGCATCTAAGGGTGAAAGCATTGGTCGGACCAGATCCACCACCCCATATCGTATACAGATATGGCTTGCACTGCTTTCTTTCGTTTGAGAAATTATATCACATGATCATGTATGTTGATACAATTGCTTATTTCGGTAACAGTGCATCGAAATGAGTGCTTGATGAATAAAACTTATATAAAAATGAGTAATGATTGGTGATGTGCACAGCTACATGGTGCATATAAATTGCAGGATTCAACACACTTGAGTTGGTGGACAATACAGTCTAAACCAATAACTTCATCTTGGCGGTAAAGTGACCGGAAAGTGAGAGAGGGAGAAGAACCCGGATCTGGTGGCGTCGGTAGCTAACGGACAAGGAGGGCAATGAGGTGTCGGGTTTGCGATTTTGGGTTCTTTCTTCGTGTATCCATCTAATACGCCCATTTGATACAGTATTCGCGTCCGCGATGTCCTATTCTTTTGTTTCTCTCGTTAATTTTCACCATTTTGATCAACCGTACATAGATCTTACATGTGCAGCGCGGCGTTTAGTGGGCTTAGGCTGAATTAGACAAATGGAATGGTGGCATTTGTCACAGCCCATTGGGTCTCAAGGACTAGAGGAGTGGGTGGCTTTAGTCAACTAGCGTAACTTGGCCTTATCCTAGTTGATTCTGTCTAAATATCCAAGATTTATTCAATAAATAATTGATGTGAAATTAAATACACATCTGCACGGATCCTCACATACTCACTCCGTTCAAACTTTGACGTCCTCGTCTGGTTAGGATTTCAAATCCATTCAAATCTAATCACAAAAACCATGACCGGTCCGTAGTTATCCCCAATGAATCCGTGTTGCTGTGTTCCCTGGTCCACATAGGTTATGGATTGGATCCACTCTGATACCATTTGTAACAACCTAGGATCTCACCCAAAATAGCCAGCCGGAAGGTATTACTTGGATTTTTTTGATCTTATATAAGTACCCGAGATCTACCCAGCGAATAACCGATGTAGGACTAAACACACGCCCGCACAGATCCTCGCAGATATCCTAGAAGGATTTTTTTTCACTATACACACTCATTAATTAAATTAGATATTCAGCAGAATACATGTTGCTTTACAGTACAAAAGATTCACTTATGGAAGGGTCTAAAATCAAGGTTGACACATACTTTGCTTTCATTGTCTCAATTTGATTTTGATAGGGATTATAAATTTTACATGGCATTAGAGCAATCTAATAGGTTTGGAGTTTGGTGAGATCCAAGCCGTACCACCAATAATTGAAAAAGAATAAAGGGGAGTACTTTGAATGGCAGGATTAACTTCCCATGGTTAACAGAAATATGGTGGGAACTCAATAGCTGAAAAGATGATAATGAAGTGAAAAATATTGCGCAGATTCCAAATGCATTCATAGAAATACTCTAGAAATACTCCAGAGCAATCTAGTTTGATTTAAGTAACTTTAGATTCAAGACTACAAAGGAATTTAATTCACTGCTGCTTGTATATAATATCATGTCGACGAGCTTGGACTGAATGTTAGACTTTTAAGTTTGAAGCAGTCTCATATATAAGTCATTGCTACATATGATAGAGTTTGATCTAATTCTAATGATATTTTATTGTGCGTTAGATTGTATTATCTGAAACTTAATTTTATAACTGAATATAACTCTGTTTTAGTTATGCGACATGGCATGCATCCGTCATTGTATTGCTCTCTACGGTGCTTTCTTTGCACTGCAGGGGATCCCAACTTTGTGCTAACCAAGTCTATTGGAAGGGCAGCATGCATTCCAATCCTCTTTCTAAGTGGCATACTACAAGGCATCTCGATATGATATCATATACAAGCAGCAGAATAAAATCAATTTTAATTTAAATAACTAAATCAAAATAAAAAAAAATTACGAAGCCAATAATATTCTAAAATCTTGCATCAAGTTTAATAAAACCCTAATCTAAACTAAAGTTCCAAAAATTTCTCTCTCTTGTCTCACTCCCATGATAAATCTTCGAGTCAAGCTAGTTATTCAAATCTGTAAAAACAATAAGAAATCGTATAATGAGCTACACAACACAGTAAGTAATGAACACTTTAGCTAAATAAATCAAGCGATACAATAATAATAATATGTTGAAATTAAGTATGCAAAGTATTTCAATTCAAAATCAAGTTTATACATTGTCCAGTCATTTCGAATTTTAAATTTTGTTCATAAATTAATTTTTTTCAAAACATCAAGTTCATCTTGACAGTCATTAAATGCCACCACATTTATACATTGTGGTTGAGCCAGAATATGAGCTCAGTAATAATCAAAGTTCCAACGTACAATCCCCACTGATAGGGTATCTATATTCCATCATATAATTCTTATTAACAAAGTGTTAATGTATAACCTCCACCATCAGGGTATTGATGTATTAGCGCATAAACTCTACTAACAGGGTATTAATATACTAGCATATAATCTCCACTAGTGGAGTATCAATATATAGTTACGCTGCGAAATCATTTTGAATTAAACTCTCTTTTCATAAATTGGATTCATGCTCTAAGTCAAAAAATGCACAAAACCATCCGATATCGAGTTTAATTAAATATATTCCATAATAAAATCAATACCTTAGATCATGCATCAATTATTATTCCATAGTAGAAGATATTCAACAAATAAACTTTCAAATTCATAGAACATAAATAATATGACTCAAAACTCAATAATATAAATATTATATAATTTGCTAATAAATCTAGAAAAAGAGTTATATTACTTATATTGCAAGCGAACAAAATTACAGATCAAATTAATTTTGAGAATTCTTCTTTGAAGCTAAGACTCCGGCAAGCACACAACTGAAATCTCCAGTAAGCACCATAAGCCATGACCGTTGGAAGTTAAGAGAAGAAGGAGAATGAACCAACAATGGTCTAGCGATAGTGATCGATAAAACCTATTGGTAGTGAGGCGAAAGAAAGTGCACAACTCTTTAAAAAGCCGCTGGAGGTTAGTTTTTCTAGCTTCCATAAAAGATTAGGATGGAGGAGGAGTCTGTCTCATACTTAAAGTCAAACAGGACTCTATTCCTTTTTTTCCATCTCCTACTTCAACTCTTACATTTGAGTCTGTTAAGTGGTGGACTAGGCCCGGCTCCTTATTAGTTGGGTTGGGTGTTACATAAACCCTCCTCAATTTTATTAAACAGAAGAAATCATTATGAGAGAAAGAGAGAAAAGATAAGGGAGAGAGGGGGAAAGAAGTAACCTTATTTACAAAAAAAAAGAAGAAATGTAGCAAGGAGGATGTAGCAGTGTAGCTTTCTCTCCTTCAAGATTAATTATCCATCTTCTAGGCCTTTGAATTGCATGGGCGATGGTTTGATTTGGGTTGGTGATATTACTCTTGAAGATCTAGTAATTCCTTTTAGTCCAAATTTACCATAGAATAATAATGACTAAAATGATCCAATCAAAGCAGTGTTTGTCCAGCGAGATGAGGTGATTGAGTCAAAGTTGGCCAGAATCTGTTGAAGCCCTAGAATATGTTGGGAGAAGTCAATTGAGATCTCAGTTGTAAAGCTATAATTCAAGAAGGGGTATGCATGTCTTCTGGTCTTGGTTATGGAGGACAAAAGATGGCATTGCAGTCCATCCTTGCTTGAATAAGTTGTCATTTGTGAGTAGCTTAGATAGATTTGCTAGCCGGGCAAATATGAGTCTTTTATACTTATATTTTACTTGCTAATTATCTTGCACTAATAATAAATTCACATTATAAAATATAAATTTTTCCATTTATTTTAAGATAATTAGATTTCAAAATATTCTTTGATAACACCCTACAACAATAGAAGCTTCAAAAATACAAAAACTAGAAAGCATGGACCCATGCAAATTATTAGTCCATTATTCATGTGTTATAATACTATTACAACATTGTTAGAACAATCTTACAGAATTCTTGGTCAAAGATCAACTAGTATAATGTTGATATAATCATTATTACGACAACCATTACTATGATGAATTATAGCAACTAATCGGGTTGGCCATTATAAAGGAATACCATGCTATTTCAAATCTTGGTGGAAGTTTGAAGACCAACCATGTAGTACACGAGAATGGGGAGGCTAAGCTTGAGCCTAGATCTGAGGTTTCAGCAATGAGTTGTTGCTTATTTAGATACTTGTTTAAGGATGGATAATATAGAGTTATCTAACTAGCCAAATATTACTTAAAAAAATGGTGAACAAACTTAATCTAATAAAAAATATTTAAACGGGTAACAAGGTGAGTTCGCTCGATTCCGACTCTGAGTTAGGCCATGGTCAGGATAGGGAGCTCTCTAGTCCTGGAGTGAGGACAAGGCTTCGGAGTCGGATGGCTTTTCGCAGTCTTCTTCAAGAGATATTGCCATATTGTCTGGTAAGAGATGACGACAGTTGTCCAGCAGTTTTTTACTACTGCGACCATGCCAAGTGATTGGAAGCGGACTTTCATCATTCTGATTCTGAAGAGGCAGAATTCTATGGAGCTGGGCCACTTCTGGCCAATCAGCCTCTGCACTACTTTGTATAAGGCCATTGCGAAGATTTTGGTGTGGAGGGTGAGGAACATTCTGCCCATCTTCTAAACTAGTGATCTTGCATATCCAACACAAATTAAAAAAAAAAATATTCAACAAAATTATTTTATTAGCTTCGACTTCAAAAGCAACGCAATCTTTCCATATGTCTTCTTTTGTTAAAAGAAATTAATAAGAGAGAATAAGTAAGATATCATAAACAAACGTGGGAGGGCATTTTTGATATAAAAAATGATATATATAAAATATACAATTTACAAGATTAAATTTACCATGCTCAAAAATTATCTTTCTGGTACAAATCTTTGTAGAATTAAAATTAGGGCAATTAAATTTTTGTGATAAGCCTCCAAATCATTATTGACTAGAAGAAAAAGTAAAAGAAAGCACTGCAAGCTAATGAGGAGCTGCATAGAAGTACTATCAGTAATTTTCCTCTAATAATTAGATTTTAGAATATGAATGCTTTTTAAACATGAACTGAAGAACACAATTCAATTACTTCTCATGCAATGGAAATAGGTTTTCTGAAAGACTTAAACGTGGGTGGGAGACACAGCACTGGGCTGCCCCAACCAAGCCCATCAATTGCAGGCCAGCCCGGAATCCGCTCCTCCATAGACTTCAAAACCCTAATCGTCTCTTCTCCTATAAAATCAAAACCCTAGAGGATCCAAGAAGAGAGACCAAGGAGGCACGGCCGCACGGGCACCCATCTCTCTCTCTCTATAGCGGGTAATCTCCCACGTACTCTCTCTCTCTCTCTACCCATTTTTTCCCAACGAAGTCGCCTCCAAATATCTCACTTCTTCTTCGCTTCCCCTTGAAATCTTAGCAGATCGCTCGATTGGTTCGCAACGATGTCCACCGGAGAGCTCGCCTGCTCCTACGCGGCCCTCATCCTCCACGACGATGGCATCCCCGTCACGGTTCTTCTCTTCTTCCGCTTTTTCTAGGGATTTGATTGCTTCTCGTAATCTAAAGCTACCGTTTTTGATTTGACTGACTCGCAGGCGGAGAAGATCTCCACTTTGGTGAAGGCCGCCAACCTGAAGATCGACTCCTACTGGGCTCCGCTCTTCGCCAAGCTGCTCGAGAAGAGGAGCGTCGAAGACCTCATCTTGAGCGTTGGATCTGGTTCGAAACCATCGCTTCCTTTCTTCGTGTAATCTGTTCAAAGAAAAAGTTCTGATTTTGCCTATATCTTGTTGCTTATTGGGTCGTCTAATGTAGGGGGAGGCGGCGCCCCGGTTGCTGTCTCGGCGCCGGCGGGTGGTGCTGGCGGTGCGGCTGCCGCCGCTGCCGCGCCCGCAGCTGAGGAGAAGGTGGATTTCTTCTACAAGTTTAAATTTTTTTTATTTTTATATATGATAAGATTGAGGTTTTTGAGGGTATTGAGTATGTTAATTCTTCTCGGTTCGTGTTGGTGATGCAGGAGGAGCCGAAGGAGGAGAGCGATGACGACATGGGATTCAGCCTATTCGATTAGAGAGCTCCAGCTACTTTCATTCAATTTGAAGATAGAAAAATTTTCGTTTCACTCGTAGGAGTGGCCGTCTATTGGATTTTTGATTTGAGGATTATACTCATCTCAAGGGACCGTTTTATGTTTGTCCAGTGGAACATTGGAATTTTTGTCTGCTGGGTTTTATGTTTTAGTTAAGTCGGTAGTGCTATCGGCGAGAATGATCAAGATTCCATTGTTGGTTCTCAAATAGTCTTACTGAGATCTTTTCTTGGTAAATTTTCTACAGATACGTTGGTAAATCTTTGCTATGCTCTTTAATTGGTGCAGTAGTCTTTGCTAAATATGGTGCCTCTTATTTGGATTGGCAATGCTACTGGATTATGTTGTTGTAGGGACATCATGGTTTTTCGTGATTTCTTTTCATTTGTTTGAATGTGTGCTATACTGGGTGCTTCTATTCATGCAAAGCTACTGATTGTCATCAGTCTCTCCCAATTGTTCTATTAGTTTATTTAACAGTGCGCACATATCACGACTGTCCATTATCTGTATCAATAGCCAAGAGATCATCCTAGTTTGCATTGACTGTTGCATTCCTCTCATTATATGCACCATTTTACTTAATATTGTACACATGAAAACAAGTGCTTAGGATGCCAACGTTGTTTGCTGTCCTTTGTGTAGAATTGAATCCATTCTCTTGCGTTTTTTTGGGAAAATTGAATGGTCACAGGTTATCATATTATTGATTTTATGCATATTCACTACCGAACATTGTTGGTGATGCAACTTATTTGATATTTAAACTATTGTCTTTGAGTTATGTTATCTATGAATTTGATCGTGAAGAAATGCTCGAGAGCCATTACTCTCGTTCTCTTTTCTAGTTAAGTGATGTTTTGTTAAGAATTATTAATCTTGATTACCAATGGAAACTTGTAACATATTTGTTAAATCATGAATAATATATGCACAAAATAAACCTTGATGGTGTATTTTCGGAATGCAGAGGTGAATACTGAATTCTGTTAGAAGGTTTGTAATGACTCTATTGCAGGAAATACAGGAGTTGCAGTAGTGCAGGTTGATTCTGTGCAAGGTCTATTTTATGATTTCTTATGTTGTGAGCATTTGTGGAAGTTTTCATTCGACTGAGGCTGAAAGTTGTGTTGTGAGGATAAGGATTCATGGTTTTGTTAATCATTGTGGTTATAAATTTAAGGTAAAGAAATTTTGAGATAGTGGGTTCTTATGCGGTTTGGTTGTCTTTGCTTTAATTGATGTTTCTCCTTTGGATGCAATATGCTATCACCTGTTAATAATTTATAGTGCTATTGGGTGCTTAATATTCTTGTTAATTTCTTGTACCTTGTACATAGAACTGACAGAAATTACTTCATTGGTATCATGCAAATGTGGCGGTAAAATCTAGTGTATATGCATTTCATTTCATTTTTTTCTGAAACTCATCTGTTCTGTGGAAACCATAGTCGTTCTTTGATCTTTGGACCAAAAAAAAATGCAGAGGTAGATGGAGAGTAAAAAAGGCATATCTTGTATTAAATAAGAGCAGGGTTGAAGTGTAGTGTGCTAGATTGCTAGGGGCTTAGGTGATTGTCCATCGGAAGGCCTAAATATAAGTTTTAAAAGGATAGTAGTAACATAGGGTTGGATGACTCAGATGCTTGACACTAATAGAGGAACACGAGAGAATAATTTAGGGTAGTTTTGTATTGAAACAAGATTGGGCAGTAGTATAATCAAGCTGGATGTGCTGAATTGAATTTTGAGATATTAAAAAGGATAGTATTAAGAATGTAGAAAGCTTAGGAGTTGCAATGATTTTGTATGATGCTAAGAAAGACATATTTTGATGGTATGTTTAAGCCCTGTGAATATACGGGGAGGCTATTGTGAGCATGGAGCTTAAAATTTGTTGTTTGCTAGGAAAAAAATTGGGGAATATTTACAAGGCTTCAAAATTTTGATTGACCATATGAAAAAGAACTGAAAAACCTCCAACTTGTTTGGTATTAAAACCAGCATTGGGCATGTGCAATTGCATCTGATACTTTGATCGTAATGTATGGATGGTTTAACAAAGCTTTCTACTGTGATATTCTTAAGAGGGTTTATAGATGTACTTCCAGCTCTTCTATCAGTTGTCATCCAATGCAACTGTCCATTATGAGATGGTGCTTAAGGAAGAAAAAGAATAGCAAGTATAATATGTGGAGTTAAATTTTGATGGAAGCTATAAATTCCCATAATTTTTTTAGTTTTGTTTGGGGCTGGATCCTCCTCCTTCGAATATAGATCAGTTGTGATGGGATCAAATAAAGTAGAACTACAACGGCCTTTTTGAAAGTGAGTTTTTGTTGTTAGTTCATATGGTGAACTTTGACCATCAGACCATCCTGATAGTGAGAACCTGCAGTCAAATAAGATTTCATGGTGACGACAATGATGTTGGATTTGTATAAGCTGGATTCAGGTATGTCTCCTTCTGATTGTGATCACTGCATGATCTTCTGTCCCATAATCAGTAGGCATACAGACGATAACAGGGCCAAGTGTATGTTAACCAATAGCTTTTTTTTTTTTTTGGTGATTGTAAGTATATTAGACAAAAGATGAAAGAGAACTGTTGACATAAAACACAACAGTGAACTGCATAGCATGGAAACTTAATTATGCTTCTTAGTTCTGTATGTAATAAGATAGGTGTCCTGTCCCACCAAGTGATCCCATAGGCCTTAGAGAAAGCCTGTCTTGCCTAAAGTTGCCACGACTGATGCACAAGGTTGACAACCTCCTGATCATTGGATGTTACATTCTTAAACCACAATGGACCGCTTCTTCACCTGAAAATCCGATCCATTAAGATAAGATAAATCTGGGGGTTGAAAGTTTGTAAAAACCTATCAAACAGCTTGACATACACCCAGATTGATCTTATGCCGAAATAATCAAGGCCGGGATCTGACATCAAGAGGAAAAAGGGGAAGACTCTGAGAAGCTCTCTTTCTTCGAGAAGTGCAGAAGTGTTTCCGGAGATGGAGCCGACCAGTGGTGGTGATAAATCTAGGGGTTGAAAGTTTGTAAAAACCTATCAAAAAGCTTGACATACACCCAGATTGATCTTATGCCGAAATAATCAAGGCTGGGATCTGACATCAAGAGGAAAAAGGAGAAGACTCTGAGAAGCTCTCTTTCTTCGAGAAGTGCAGAAGTGTTTCCGGAGATGGAGCCGACCAGTGGTGGTGGTGATGGGCAGGCTTGTTCTGGTCGTCCTTCTGTGTGGCACAGCGAAGGGTGGAGAGGGAAATCCACCAGTGGGTGGCCTGCGATGGGGGATTCTTCTAATCACATCTTGGACGGTGATTTTGGTCTTGTCCATGATTCTGAATCTATTCTCTAACCTTATCGTTCATATCTTATTTTCTTTGAAAAGAAATAGATGAGAATTTTCTTAAGTTTAGTTCCAGGATTTCTTTTTCTTTTCATGTTCGAGTTCCTGGATTTTTGTTAGGCAATTGATGTTTGTCAGCAATTTAGTGTCTGATTCGAGTTCTGTCTTCTTCATGATCAGCAGCCATGTAACTTCTTTTTCTCTGCTTAAATTTCTTGATTCAATTCCATTTGTCAATTCATACATCCCATTCCCAATTCGGAGTCAAGAAAAGTAGAATTCTATAAAAGGTAATTGTAAAAGGTGGGAAAACAGGATTATTTGTAAAGGTAATTGTAGGAAATTCTATAGCAAGAGTTGAAGTTTTCATTTCAATTATCGTAGTTGGAAGATGGAGATCAAAAGAGCACACCGTGACAGTCATGAACAGTGGAATACTAAGTAAATGGTGGAAAAAACGGGATTATTTCATAAAGATACTTGCATGAAATTCTACAGCAAGAGTTGAAGTTTTGGCTGCAATCATCGATGTTGTAAGATGGCAATCAAAAAAATGTACAATAAATTTGGTATTCAACACAGATATAGAGAACTGTCTTGTGTTGGAGCTTGAATGGTAGAATTGGCACCTGATTCTCACCCACAAGCAGGGGAACAAAATTTCTTGTATAAATGAAGTGGATGAACCTAGGGAAATGCTTGAGAGCATTTTCTATGTTGTGCATACATATGGATGTATGCACACCACAGAATTCTGGTGTATATAACATGAAAGTTAACCGCATGGACTTTTTTTTTTGCCTACTGCTTCAGTCCATTCTAAGGGTGCAATTGAGCCGAGCTGAGTTGAGCGCATGCATATGCATTTTTTCTTACTCGAGCTCGACTCGAGCTCGGTAGTACGTAAGTGGAGTCGAGCTCAGATCCAACTCGAGCTCAAGCAACTCGTTTGCACCCCTAATCCATTCGGAGACAGACTCATGAATAGACTCGAGATGCACTTGTCTCTTTGAAGAACAATTTAACAATATTGAAGGCACACGCCATCTTGGAAAGGCGATCCACAAGAACAAAAACAGGATCCAATCCCTCTGTGTTCTTCTGGCAATTCCAAGAACACAATCTACATCATGCTTCATCTTGAACCAAGAGTAGCCACTGTAGACCTAAGCAAATATTTAGTCCTTACCGAAGTGACCTTGTCCATGGAGCCCCTCAAAGATGGACTCCTCTAAATATATGACCATCTTTTACTTTGTAGTCAAGGCCTCTTCGAAGACTACACTTCAGCCATCAGGCTCTTTAAACACTGGTCCTCTGCATACGGATCTCTGAAGGAGTCCAAACCAATCGCTCGGACCTTCATAACAGTAAGCAGTCATGCCCTCCTACCAGAAGCATCAACTACCCAATTCAAAGATCCTAACCTATGCTTTGGAGGTGGTACTCCTGCAGACAGAAAATTCACCTAACTCACACGCCGATTACCGAGCATATCCTTCCCATGAACATTCCTCAAAGTCTCCTGATCGATGAGTAGAATAAACACTTGATGTCAAAGCCTCTAATGCCGGAGAGCTTGAACAACCACATAAAATTAAGCATCATGAGTAGGTGAGTATAGCTTCTCAATGAAGAATGTTATGTGCCTTCCTTCTTGACTGAGAATATATAGCTCCAACTTCCTTTGAAGAAGCATCACAGTCACACTCCACCACAAAAACTTCACTGAAATTAGGAAGAGTTAAAGACCGGTGTGGCTCAAATCTCTTGCTTTTGATTTTGTCAAAGCTCGCTGGCCCTCTGGTGTCCATTGGAAAGAGTACTTTCCCTTCGAACAATCAATGGTCGGTGCCATCAAACTGCGAAACCCTCGAAACTGTGGTGACATGCATCCATGGCAACTACGTATCACCGAACTTTTTCAAAATACTTTTACTCAATTGAAAACAATACCAAACATCCACTATCTATGGTTATATCACTTCCCTTCTGGAACCAAGAAAGCTTATAAGGCCAGGGATGCTTCTCTATAGGTAGAGTTACTTTGTAATAGCCTCTTGAGATGTGACATTCTCCTAGCTTTCCCTATTCATTACGATCTTGCAAACTTAGCCATAAGACTATTTCTGATAACAAGCGACTTATCAACATCTCCCTTCAATCCCCTTCATCTCCTACATTGTCAACTTCATCATAGGTTGGGCCCATATCGTCCTCATGCATGATCCTTCATTACCCTCAACTAATAGCTATTATTTTGGAGGAAAAATTGACCTTTTGTGCACTTATTTCATGTATGAGCCATCTTTCCATAACTGTAACAACGGAGATTTGAGCCACTGTCTTGAGTCTTTTTGGTCACCTCGGCATGGTAGGATATCATGTCTTCGCTCGACTAGGATTTCTTTAAACATCAGCTCCATGCATCTCTTATGGTCTACTACTACATCTTGTCCTCTAGATTGGACCATCCTTTGGTTTTGTTGCTGCTCTTCAATAATAGCATGATCATATGCCTCATGCACAGTCCAAGTGCAGACTGAGGGTGTCTTGGATTGATTGGTGCAGCCCACCTATGTACATGGCCATCTACTGCTCCATCTCCATAAACTTGTTTCTAGCAATGAACTGATAGTATGCTTCAACGTAATCACAATAGATCTGTTGCCATGTTGAAGATTCTAGAGGCGTTGGTACAAGTTTTGGGTATAGTTGAAAGGTAGATGCTGTGTGGTTTGCCCCTCCACTCATGATCTTTTCTAGAATTGCTCCCATCAAGCTCAAGCTTGGTCTCTAAATTTTCAGGATACCAGCTTCACCTTCTTCTCTTCTAGGACACATCCTTTTATTCAATGATGCATGCGAAGGTGTTCTCTCAATCCAGGATCTTTGTCACCCCATCCGTAAGGTCCCTAACGTATAACTCCTTCAAGGAATGGATTGTCAAATCAGATGGCTATGCAACGCTATCATCAACATGATCATCAACATAATCATTTCATAGTGTGGTCTAAAGAAGTTCGATCCTCGACAAAAGCCAAATACATGGTTGAGAGATGTATTTACCTCATCAATTCTTCTATCTCAATATCTTGGTATTCATTTCATCAATGTGGCTCTTCATGAACATCAGCCCTAGACTGATTCTGATTTTGGTTCTATCACTATTTCTTCTTCCGACCACCAGCCATCTATTTATATCAAAGTTCGAGTACCATGAAGCAATGATGCTTCAACACCAATAATGCACACAACAGTCGTAGTTATATAGAGATAAGCACAATGAACAAGAAGAGAAAAGTAAAGGATAAACTTCACATAGTCTCTAATGGAAAAGTCATTGGCGAGAAGCTAATATTGCTGCGATCTTCATCTATGAATGCATTGGCTCCTACGAGGCTTGGTGTGGTCCAACTGATTGTACTTGCTAGGAATATCCTTCTCTACAACAGAATAGAAATTGGAAGGGAGATGGGAGCATTTGAAACTTTAATTCTAAAATCTGTGTAATGGTAGAACAACAAATATAAAAAAATAAATCAATAAAAAAATAGAAGACTTTAAAAATGAGGAAAGAAAATTATATACTTCTAACAAGATAATGGTAGCCTTGTATATTATAATACCTGTCCTCAAATCTACATAATTAGTCATATCAATTTGTATAAAGATATGCACATTAGACAATCTGCCATTATGTTCAGAACCATGTTCTAGGAGGAGGTTATGGGTTCAAATTTTAGGAAGGTTGTATTTTAAGGATTTTAACTCATGATTTCTAGAAAATCTAAAGTTATGATACCATGATAACAATATGTCAGATCCCAGTAAATTAGACTTGATAAACAATATTATACAACTCACAACATTTTCTTAGTAATCCATATGCCCTTGTGAAAATTCAGTAACTCCATTGCAGTATCGCCTTGCTTGTTAAGCTTGTTCATGCAAACATACTCCAGAGAATTGTTGACATAAACTTTGTTGTTATTCAAATTGAAGTTTATTATCATGTTAGCACACTTTAAAACTATTTGTTGACCGTGGTTGATGAAGAGGTGAATAAGAGAGAGGGAGATGAGTTCTTTTCAGCCTCGATCATAAGGACTTCATAATCCACCAAGTGGTTAAACTAATGAGAAAACTAGAACCACCAAAGAAAAGAACTAGATCAAAAGAATGAAACAAAACAACCTTCATATAGTCCAATTTCATACATCATTGATACATCAAATCATTGAAAACACAACACAAAATGATTGATAAAACTAAAATAAACTCTAGAGTTAATTAGGTCTACACCAAGGAGAGGGAGGAAAAATAAAAAAGTAAAAGGTAATGGATAGATTTAGAAGCCTTGTCCATGTTGTTATCGATATCAATTGTCTAGTGGATAATGTGTCTAGAGCCCGAATAAAGCCTTCTTTCCCTTTTTATAGTGAAAGGGGTACGTAATTGCAGAAATGAGTATCTTTGTTAGTTAGTAACAATGGTTCTCGATATGACTATCTTACTTTTAAGTGTCCAAATAACTACTAAGAGGAGTTAATTGCAGAAATAACTTTTCTCGAAAACTTTGGCCAAAATGCTTTACATTCTTTTTGTTAGTGTTGCTAAGAGTGCTGTATACGTGCCTAGATGGTCTACCTATGCACTTGTAAAGCATAGATTACATACATAGCAGCCGACTAGACTTATATTAGAAGAAAAAATAACTTTTTTTTGATTTGTACTTTCTTTCATTACCCTATGTTCACTATTATACTGAAATAATTTTATTTTACATAAATTGAAAGTGAAAATACATAACTTACAAGATGCTTTTACTTTGCTTATTCCTTTCCCTATTTCTTCTTACCTCGGAACCTCCTCCTTTGCATATGTGTCACCAACTGGAGGCTCTTCTGAAGCTTTCCAATACCTATTCTATCTACTACTAGCAAGCCTTCAATATGCTGCCTAGTTGTTCAATGGCCCACTGTCATGTCATTCCCCTTGTTCTTGCTCTACTCATTTAAAAGATCATTTTCATCTCTTGTCATGTTATTCCTTTTCTTCCCTTTTTATCCATTGATTTTTGTTCATCACCCTTACAAAAATAGCTTATTGTATTTCTAGCCTTCGAAAATCACTATTTGCATATGTATCTCTCAAAACATCATATTTTTGCATGAATACATATCCGGTTATATTTTTAGTTGACGGTGTTAAGAAGTAATCATTTTAAGAATAAAATAATTTTATCACCCTTTACAATAATATTCTTGAGGAATTTATATAACAAATGTAGTTCCTTTAGACACAAGTTGAATGCTAAATTTTTGCAGGGATGTTAACATAAAAGGATAATTATGCCAAATGATCTTCGGAAGGGTTATTTATTAGAATTGTTAGCCAAACATCTAATAGGAGGGGCATCCATGCAAAACCATTATGTTTAAGGGGTGCGTATGTAAATAGTTACTTTCGGGGTGGATATTCAATAAGTTAGATTTGTAAATGTTTATGTGCAAAGAACCCTTATTTATATGTATGGTCGAACATGAATATTAACCATATTGTTTTTAAAACTTTACCTTTTGTTTTGAAAATAGGTTAGTAAAGATCCCAGTGGACTAGGCTTCGCTTAGATGTCCTGACAACCTTTCTTTTTAAAGTGTTCTAGAGGCTAAAATTCTTAAATAGGAATCATGATGTAATCTTTTTTTCTTAGGATTAAGACATGATCAGCTATATTTTCATGTAAACACCAAATCATGTACTAAGTATGTTTCCAATTTTTCAAACTATTGGTTAATTGAGGTTTATGGCAAACTCAATGAGAAAATGGTTCCTTTGGTTCATATGTATCTCAGTCATGAGGACTTCACAATTCACCAAGTGATTGCACCGAAAAGAAAATTAAAAGAAATACCAAAGAGGAACTAGATCAAAAGAAGGAAATTAGATAAACCTTCATTAGTCCAACGTTATATATATGTTATGCATCGGTAGCTTAAAAAATCACATAAAATGATTAACTAGACCAAAATAAATTTTGGAGCAGGTTGGACCTTATAGAGTGAGAAAAAGAAAAGCATACCTAGAAGAATTTTGCAATTGAGGAAATGGTTAATTCTAGCAATAACTACCTTTGGACAGTGGCTATCAATAGATTTCTACATGAATAATGTCCTCTTGAGTATTCAAACAAATAGTTATAGCAGTTAATTGCAAAAATAACTTCTATTGAAAGTTATTTTGTATAAAACTTTCTTACGGTGCTTATCCTAATAAGGATGACATATCATTTTTTGAATGACATGAAAAAATTAGGTTTATACATTATTTATTAATTTGCATTATTTGATGCACCCTATGTTGGTGTGCCAATTAGATATATAAAAATTCAAAGTTACTAAATAAATCCTAATAACGGTTACAAAAAATTAATGAATTATAATATTTTAGTTTATAATTAATAATATTCCAAGTATATATCTACTAAAAATCTTATTTGATATGGTTGTGATATAAAGTGCAGCATGATTGCCACATGTCTCAATAAGTAGATTGCACTAAGGACGGACCCCTCTATAAAAAGATCAACAGAGTCCAAGAAATGCAAGACAAGATGAGATTGGGAATAGAGATACTTACTGGTAGGTTTTTCTATATAGAGGTAGAAGATGAAGAAACTGTTAGAGGTTTGAAGAGAGAGATCGCAAAGAAAGAGGTATTTGAAGAAAGCAGGCTTTTGCTCATGCATAACAATGGTTGTCTGATGAAGGAGGATCAGTGCAGCCTTGTTGAATATGGTTGCTATGAAGGATGTATTCTTTATCTCATTTTTTTGCCGATTGATAGTTCTCCTTGGCCCACACCCTTTGAAGATTGTGTGACCATCCATTTTAAAGAATCTTAAAGGTATTCTACTTTTGTTGTCTTTTACTTCATTTTTAAAAGGATCTTGTAAGAAGAGTCAACCTTTCAAATTTAATAATGTTATTTTAAGATTGAAACTTTGGTTTGAGTTAGAGCATTCTACTAATTGATTTGGTATATTAGTTGTTAATTTCTTTGACTTTTGGTTTGATAAATATTTTTCCTGGATGTTCATATTTTGGAAGCCAATAGCATAGTTATATTTTTCTAGTCCAATGGTACTAATAATATGCCAAAATTATTGATTAAAAGTGACAAAATATATGTAACTTTTTTTTTATAAATTCAATGTTTTTTTTATGCCAAGTCTATTTTGTCCCTATTTTCTTTCATGCTCTTGCTCATACTTTTTATGATGGAGACTTTGGAATTTAAGAAGGGGATGAAAGACAAGGGACATCAATATTCAATGAGAGAGACTCAAAGTCTCATGTAGGAGAGAAAGAGGAGGTGAAGGCTACTAGTATCTACTTCCTAATATCTCCAATCCTTAGCACCTCCTCTTCTCAAATCCCATGCATTTCTTCTTTCATTTGAAATACTTATCTTCCTATCGCTCTCTCTTCTTGTTACATCTCCCTTCCTTATCTCTTTTGCTTAACAAGCACTTTCGCTAATTCCTCTTACATAATCAACACACCCCCTTTTGAAATCCCATGATCTTGCTCTTTCTTCCCTCCTCCCTTCCCATCTCTCACCCTTTCCTTTTTAATTCTTGTGGCTAAACGTTTGAGTCCTCTATGAATGTTCTTTCCAATGTTCAATTTGTGATTCTATGAAGTTTTAATCTTTTCTCCTTAATCCAGTAATTTTAAGGTATCAAAATTTTTCACTTTGATTATACTTGTCTTCTGCTTAAAATTTGCATTTCAATCCTTTTCTTTCCATATTATTGTGTTGTATAGAAGTTTCATCCTTAGCTATGATAGGTTGATACATAATGATAGATGGCGAATAGAGATCTATAATAGTGAGAGAGATGCTAGTCCTAGGTTTCAATTTTTTTAGTTACAACATATTCAGAGGGCGACTCTTGGTGTAATGGTATAATATTACTCCATTATGACTTTAGGTTTCATAGATTAAAAATACGAAAGCAACACCTCTACACACAAGGGTACGACTGTATATATCTAACTCTCCCCATACCTTATAGTGGGAGAATCCTCATACATTGGGGTCTCCTTAATAATAATGGATAGTATTGGTTAACAGACCACCTATTTATCCTTTGTACAACTAAAGGATAAGATTTAATTGTATAATTAATTCTATTCTAAAGTATCTATACTACTACAGAACTCAATTTTTTTATAGAAATTCATCTAGATAATTTATAAATATATTGTTTGTTTTGGCTTGTACATATCTTAGAATTTTCAACCAATTGCATTCAACATGCAACATTCTAGGTACAATATAGAATAGCCTATCATAGCAATAAATCATATTTGTACTTAAGGATGCTTGGTATGTCATTTATGTATTTCTATAAAGTATATTCCAATACCTTCTTATTTTAAGTTATTTTTGATTGTGACACATTCATCAAAAAAGATGGGTTATAGACGACTTGCTTGATTAGATTAGGTTATAACAATTAGTTTGGTAAATGAGTTTAATTTTTGAACTGGATGTTCAATTTTGGAGTAGGTTTTGCTTTTATGGGGTAAAATTATCATTTGAAAAATACAAATAAAAATTATTTTATCAAATTGGATGTCTATTTTTTTATCAATTAGTTAGGACTTAGTATATGTTAGAGTATAGTTTTTTGTAATATTTTATTTTATAGTAGGAATGCAACAAATGAGAGTCTATACTTGGACACAATTTCTTCTTTCTTAGTTTAGAAAGCAACAATAGCATCTAAACAACAATAGTTTGTGGTGGTATGCAGTGTCATATCGAATCCTAAGTAAAGGACTTAAGATTTCTTTCATTATAAGTACTTAGCCATAACTAGCCATATTGATGATCGCATAGTCCCCTACCTATAGTTAATCATGACCTGTACATGTATGCTCTAGAGCATTTTAGAGGAGAATAGAGAGCGAGTTTTTCTCCAAGCTATTATTTTTTAATAATTTCATCTATATAACAATAAAATTTAAATAGTCTTTCTCTAGTTTTTTCATAGAGACTCTACAACTTCCTCTCCTTTGCAAGCATCCCATAGCCCTACCCTCATTGCTATTTTTTTTTAGCCGAGAAGCCTCCTTCTCTCCCAGTGCCTTTCTCTTTTCTTCCCCTCGCCCCTATTCTCTCCCTCCTTTCTCATTTTTCTTTCTTACGTGTTGTCTTGGCAAACCACATGTTCATGGTAATAGTAGTTTCTCCATCATAGGTATTTGGTGGTTTGAGGCAACATGTTCATATTGAAAATATTTTTTTCTATCACAAGTATTACCATCTCATCTCTCTTTAGCTCCATGACTTGTGGCAATGGCTTGATGATTGGAGATTTCTCATGGTCACCGTTATTTGTGTAATGGCTAGATAATTACCTACTAACACAACCTATTAGATCAGCCTAATTAGAAGATTCTAAACTTCAACCTAAACCAACCCTATCCCTCTCTCTCTGTGTTTCTTTTGGTTCACACGTTTGCCTATCGCTACTCATAGTCACTTTTCTCTCATAATTCTCTCTTCAATCTACTATATCTCTTTTACACATAACCACTTAACCAAGCCCTCTTCCTCTCTCTATCTCCCTTGTAATCTCTCTCATAACTCTCTTTCTCATCTCTCTTCTATTTTTTTTCTCACAGCTCTCACCTTGCTCTTTTTCATAAGTTCTTTCACAAGAATGCGGAACTAGAATTTCACATATTGAGGAAATATAGGGAGAGGAGCCCTTGTTATGTGATAACCATCTTTAAAAGTTGGGCAATTGCTATTGAAGATAACTAATATATATGCTCATTCTGAAGCTAACTTTGGGACCCACATTTTTATACTAAATCTTCATTAATTTGATCAATATATGGGTTAAAATGGGTAAAAAAAATAGCATAAGTTCTATATTTAGCAGGTTTTTGGAGACATAACTTGATGTATACACATCCATTTAGGATGAAAAATTCCTATTTCAAAGTGACTTCGAGAATTTATGCTTTGAGCTTTGGCTAATTTGATCACTACAAGAGATTGAAAAGATAACTAAGATCTCTTAGCAAGATTAATATGTAGGTTTGGACAATTCAATAGAAATATAGATTGTTGGGATATGGTAATTTTAATTATATGGTGCTTGTGCAATGTTTAATAAGAAATGTAAGTGTACTGTAGATAGAGTTGCAATCAGTTTATTTTGCTATATATCTATAAGTATATGTGTAACAATCCAGACCCCATCCAAAAAGGCCAGCCTTAAGATAGGATAGTAGCTGTCCAGATATTTTCGGATACCCGAACTATCCCGAACCCTAATAGGATCTATTTAGTAAAGCCCTATAGGATTTGGAAAGAGTTTGGGATTTAAAATTAAAACTTGTTAAGTTCGAATAGTAGGATTTTAAATGGATTCAAATACAGATAAGGCAAATTTTGCAGGTACCCTACCCCTTGCCATTCCTACTTTAAGGTATCATTAAGTACCCAAGATCTATCCGATTCAGATCTAATGTAGGACTAAAGAGATACCCACAAGGGTCCTCAAAAACTCTCCTAGTTTAAACCCGGCATATGCATCAGGATAAAAGTTCAAATTTATTGCAAATCTAATTATAAGTACCACAAATCTAATTTACAAATTCCACAATTAGCTTGTAGTCAACCTAATAGACTCATGATGCAGTGTTCTCTTATCCACATGGACCATTGGTTAGATCTACTCTGATACCATTTGTAACAATATAGGATCTTACCAAAAAAGGCTTGTTAAAAGGGTGTTATTTGGATTCTTTGATATTGAATAAGTACTCAAGATTTACCTAGTAGATAATAAATATACGACTAAACACATGCCCACATGGATCTTTACATACTCTCTTGTTTAAATCATGATATCTTGCTCAGCTCATGGTCCAAATCTATTCAAATCTAATTATAAGTACCACAAATCTAATCACAAACACTTTTGGTCAACCTAAAATGGATCCATGTTACAGTTGTCTCCTAATCTATATCGGTCATAGGCCGAATCTACTATGATATAATTTGTAACAACTCATGGCCTCATCTAAAAAAGCTAGTCGTAAGATGTTATTAAATATCCAAGATCTACGTAATGCATAGCCAATGAGGGACCAAACACATGCCTATATGGATCCTTACAATATGAGTTCTCATTTATTTAATTAATTTTGTATTGGCATTATTATTTTGATATATTGAGGTGTTGAGATATTTTTTGTTGTTCACAAGTATTTTTGAGGCAAGTTCTGTCTTAGGTACTCTTTAATCTATTAGAATTTTAGAATTGTATTTTTCCTATAAGACACTTTTTTGTGGAAGTTTTATTGCCTGTTTTATTGAAGTGGTTGCATCCTTCGTATTAGTGAGTGTATACATAATGAAGTTCACATGGCATGGGATCAATTATGTATAAAAGGAATTATAGAATAAAAAATTCATGAGTGTTTGATAGTGAGTTTTATTGATAGATTTACTTGTGTTATTATTATTGGGACTATTGTTATGGATTTGTGTGCGACATTTTTATAGTTGATTGATGCCTGTCATAAGGCAAATCATGACAATCGATTGAAGCCTATCATGGGACAAATCATGATCATGTAACAGAAGATGCTTGTCATAGGGTGAATCATGACATTGGTTGCCTAATATCATGAAGAAAATGGACAACAAACTGAAAGTTAAATAAGTTATTTATCATGATGTATTATTTAAACATGTCCAAACTTGGAAATTGTAAATTATTTTAGCTATTGAGTTAGTGGTAATCTTCATATTGTATGCATAGCCATTATTTGCGTATTATCATACTTCTATACTTGTGATTTCAATAAAACAAAATGTATATTGAATTGATTTTTTTTCTTTTTAAATTGGTGAATTTCTCTTTAAATTGAAGTGTGTACGATTAAGAATTTATCCGTTGTTAAGCTTATAGCTTTCTTCTTTTCCAGATGAACGAATCAGTAAAACTTAGTTGTGTCGAGGATGCAGTTGGAGTATTATCAATCTTTCTTTCATTTGAGACCTTGTTGGTCAGAACCTTGTATTGTAGTTGTTCGACTAGTATTATATCATCATGTGGAACTATTATTTAATCCATACCAAATGTTGGTATCATTATGCTTGTGTTAAATATTTTTTTTATTACTTTAAGATTTGGATGCTCATAGACCTTAAGCTAGGTTATGTGCAGGAAGTTTTTTAGATCCTTTCCATATATATCTTTGTCTAGCTGACATTGTATTTAGTTGATTGATAGATTAGGCTGGAGATACTTCACAGGGCTGAGCCTTGCGAGGTGTCTACCCTGTCGGCAGTATCATGTTAGGGCATGATAGATGGTGTTTAATCGTTGGTGGTAGTAAGGATGCCAGTTTTGACATGTCTTTTATTAGATTTTTAAATTTGAGTGGTTCAAATTTGAATTTCAAATTGATGGATATTATAGTGCACTGGGGTCCCCTCAAACCAAGACTCATAGGCACCACTAGATTTGAGATAAATATTACTACATAAGGAGTTTTAGAAGAAAAATAATGTTCGAATTGTGGTTACTAATGGACAACATTAACCACCGAGGTGGTAGCACGGTGGGAACGGGGCTTTGATTCTACCGAAGTGGTCTAGGTTCGAAACGCGCAGGCGTCGATTAAATGTGAGGACTGGATGCCCTCCGCTTGGTTTGCCCGGTGGAGTCATTATCTGATCTGCCGGTTGCTTAGATGGTGCTGGTGTGACGTACTCACATGTAGGGCTTTCCACGGATGGGGAGGGTATGAGTAAAACTTGTCTGCCCGTATCAAATATTCTCCAATGAGGAGAGGGCCTAGTGGGGGTTGCTACGCGGGTGAGGTTCTATTCTCCAATAGGCAGGTTCTCCTCACCCCCCTCTTCCCTTTTGGTCTAGCAAAAAAAAAGGACAACATTACAGTGGCTATTTAAATCCCCACTAATGCCTATGACTCTGCCATTAGATGACTATACTTAATTAGAATTAAGGTAAACAAGAAACTTCAATGAGGATATATGTAGACTTTTGGCTAGGTGGTATAACGTGTTGAAAATTAGCCTCGGCTTTAAGTTGGGCTTTAGGTTTTGCTTAAAAGGTCTTAGGATTGAATTTATGGAGGCCAAACAGAAATCAAGCCTAACTAAAGCTCGCCACTAAACTCCGCCCCCCACCCATCCTGATGCCACTCCCTTGATAAATTATTTGTTAGACCAAGTTCACTATGGACTAGTCCAACCAGAAAGCAACATGTGGAATATTAATTACTTTTTTCCTCTTTTTTCACTTTATATGTGTAATAGCAATATACGCCATGATGAATTTAGTAGCAGGTGCAAAGTGTACGTGGTTCAACTAATAATGTTTCCTAAAATACTTATCTAGGGTGCTATAACTAGGCTTTGACTGTGCACTAGGATGTTACCAACAGTACTAGTGCCCTAATAAAGCCATGTTTTACATATGCCATACCTCTTTGAAGTATTGATAAAGTACTTTTATTTCATTCATGGATGTTTTTGGACAATTGACAATAGCATGTGATGCCTATTTGGTATCAGGTATCCAAGATCTATAGGAACAAAATAGGAAACATTGTTGTTTGATTGGTAATTGATGGAGAACAAAGACTCCAGATCCCTATTCCTTAAAACTATGTTTGGATGGTAAAATGGGAATGGAATAAGCCAGTTATTCTATCTTATTCCATGTTTCGTTCACAACGCAATACTCCAACTTGGCCATTTAATATAGGCCAATTTTGTCCCCCCCAAAAAAAATCTACCACAAGGTCCCTAGCACCATGTGGTGAAATGAACTAGAGGTTTCAGCACTTCTTGGCTTATCAGGTGCATCATCTGGCCCGAATCGTCTCTAACCATTGCCCACTCTTGATCTCTATAGCAGATTGCATCAGCCATCGACCCCCGTTCCTCTTTAAGAAGATGTGGTTGTCGTACCCCAAGTCCCAAGACATTGTCCGAGAGGCTTGGACAATGCTGGTGCAAGGTGATGTCATATAGAGGGTTTCACACATACTGGAGTTTACCAAGCGCAGACTCTACAGGCGAAACCGTAAGGTAGTAGAGGATATATACAGGAGGTTAGAGGAGGTGGAGGTGTCTATTGCTGAGCTTCAGGGGAGGGAGGATTGTATGGGTGGGCTATCGGAGGCCGACTTGGGTGTACTGCAGTAGAAACTTGCCACGCACCACTCTCTACTGAGGCAGCAGGAGATTTTCTGGAGACAGAAGTCCCGGATCCCGTGGATGAAGGAGGGCGACAGGAATACCCGCTTCTTCCACTGGTCAACCATCATCAGGAGGCAGAGGAGTATGATTCGTTCCTTGAGGGACGGGGTTGGGGTGCAGTTGTAGGAGGAGAGCATGATCCGACGTGTACAGGTAGACTTCTTTAGATCCAGATGGACAGAGGATGGCGATTTTAGGGGAGACACCTTGCTTCCACAGCCAGACACTATGGTGGGGGAGGCGGAGAACACTATCATGGTTGGGGCAATCTCCACGACTGAGATTAGGGGGGCGGTTTGGGCTTTGAGGGAGGACAAAGCTCCAAGGCCTGATGGCTTTTCCCTCTTCTTCTTCTAGAGGTACTGGGGTATTGTTGGGAGGGTAGTGGTGGAGGCAATCCAGTTATTCTTCAGCACTACGGTGATGGTTATCCTGATTTCGAAGTACCACGATGCGGCGGAACCATGCCACTACAGGCCTGTCAGTCTGTGCACCACCCTTTACAAGGTAGTAGCTAAGATTCTGGTAGGCAGGATGAAGCTCCTACTGCCCGATCTCATCTATCAGGAGCAGAAGGCTTTTGTTGGAGAGCGGAGCATCACCGATAATGTTATGATCGCCTAGAAAATGATGTGAAATCTACACCAAGCTCTGAGGCGGCGTTGCTATATGGCAGTGAAGCTTGATATGAAGCGAGTTTATAACAGAGTCCGGTAGAGCTTTCTTAGGTGGGCGATGGAGAGCTTTGGGTTCCATGAGACGTGGATTGTTTGGGTGCTAGGTTGCATGTTGGGGTCGTCCTTATCGATCCTTATTAACGGCACACTGTTGCCTTTCTTCCGATCGACCATCGGACTGCACTGGGTTGTCCCTTATCCCCATACTTATTCATCATTTGTGCTGATGCTCTTTCCCATGCTTTATGGGCTGCTTGTAGGGAACGAAAGCTAGATGCTTATATTCCACCCCTGGGGCCCGTCCAATCTCTCACCTTTTATCTTCTCCTGTCCAGGGCAAGGATGAGGGATATTCGAGCCCTTATGGGGGTTCTGAAGGATTACTGCGATGCGTCTGGTCAGAGTGTGAACTTCCACAAGTCCATAATCTGCTTCAGTTTGAATACGGAGCTACGAGTTTGATAGGAGATCCGTGCACTTTTTGCCATGAGGGAGCAAGAGGGGCCCTGGTGCTATTTGGGTGTCCCTATCTCCGAAAAGAGGCTACGAGTGTCTGAATGTCTCGATGTGGTTCAGCATGTTCAGAAGTGACTAGAGGGCTGAGAGCGGCCTCGCTCTCCATGATGGGCAGAGCGGCCTCGCTCTATTGTGCTCTATACCGGTCTATCTCATGTCCAACACCATTATTCCGAAAACAGTGTTGACGATGATCGAGCGACTTCGCCGGAACTTTCTCTGGAGTCTCTTGGCGGGGGCTGCAGGGTGCATCTTGTGGCCTGGGAGTCTATTTGCCAGCCGATCCGAGCTGGCGGACTGGGGGTGCAATCTTTCTTGATGAAGAGAGAGGCACTGATCGCCTAACATACTGTTAGATTCATCTTAGAGCCTCAGTATTTTTGGAGTCAGATGATGGCAGCCCGGTATGGTCCTGCTTGGATGGGTGAGATATCGGCGATGGGTCGGAGATGCTCCTCCATTTGGCGGAAAATCTGTAGGTATGTGCGTTTGGTCTTGACTAACTGTAGATGGTTGATCGGCAATGGGCAGAGTGTGGATGCAGTGGAAGATCCCTGGGTGGACTTGCTTCCAGTTAGATGCTGACCGACCATGGTCAATGTCGACGCCCCGAGAGGACTTCGAGTTTGCAACCTTCTTCGACCCGGAGGGACAGGATGGGATACCACCTGGATAGCCCAACTGTTTGGGGACCAACTTGCGGAGAGGATCCAATTAGTGTCAGTTCCAGGATGTGCCAGCCCTGATGTGAGGGTGTGGAGCTCGACCTGCAGATCTAGGGTTAAGGTAGGTGATGTCTACAGCACTCTCCAAAGCGAGCAGCACCCGAGGGTGGATTTTGCCTGGGCCTGATGCTTCGACCTACATTCGAGGGTGGCCTTATTTCTTTGGAAGCTTGCTTGGGGCTGGCTCCCAACGAGACTGATCACGAGTGAAAGCAGTCTGGATATTCACCCCAAGTGCCCCCTGTGTCAGGTGGTTGAGTCTGTGGACCACGCCTTGTTCCAATGCCTACATGTAAAGAGGATTTGGAACCTTGCCATAATCCCACCAAGGGTTTAGTACCACTTAGCGTCATTTCTGCAGGTGATCAGACGGTGGCGGTCACCCCACGATCTAGGTAGGCGGCTATAGTGGTAACCTATATAGCTTATCAAGTATGACTATCCAGAAATGCCTAGACATTTGATGAGAGCTGCCCCCTACTGAGGTTCGTTGTCGAGCGGGCCCAGAGTTAGCAGCAGAGATTACTCAGTCGCATCTATTGAATGGACCCTTGATAGCTTGGGGCACCTGGGGCTCTTCTTCTGTTCGTAGAGCGTCTCGCACGATATTTTTTACCTGAGAGCTCCCACCCCCAAACTTTCTGAAGATAAACTTTGAGAGATGTGTACTGGATGGCAGGAGTGGAGGAGGTGCCAACTTCATCATCAGGGGTCCAAACTCTAGGATGATTGCGGCTGGTGGTTGTCAAATCTTCGACACCTCGATCTCGAAGGCTGAGTTGAGGACAGCTTGGGCTGGCTTGAACCATGCTTGGTGAGTGCTGCAGGCCAATGCTATACTGCTTGAGGACGATTCGACGACAAACATTGGCTTGATCCAATAGAGCACGGAAGGAGTAGGCGACTATCACCCACTACTTAAAGATATTCGGACGATAGTTGGTGGTGGGATAGTCTTGCAGGTTAAGCATGTATATAGAGAGAGGCCAACGAGACATCGGATTGAATAGCCTCTTACGTGGCCAACCATTCCGAAAATACTCTTTGGATAGGGAAGAAGAATTATCCGGTATACTCCGAAACTTGTTATTTTTTGACTTTTTTGAGTATATTCATGCTTGCACTATATAATACACCCATCATAGCGAAAAAAAGAAAAAAACTAGAGGTGTGTATAAGAAGAGCATGGCAATGTTACCACATTTCAATATACATCCATACGTGGACACTTCTAAATAAGCAATACGTGAAAAATTTTGTTATACCACATATTCAAAAGATTGATGAGGCTAGAGACTTATTCCTCCAACCAAACAATATCACGACATAATAACCACAAACTTATCCATCTAACTTGACACACAAAAACCTTTGTTCTATAGAATAGCCTTAATCCTCCTAAATTTTTCGCATAACTTTCCATTATCCCTCCAAAGTCACTTAAAATTAGCATTGACAGAGGTGTTTCTACTCATGATAGATTTGGCTCCTTATTAGAGATCTTGAAGGTTGGGTGCTGTATACAAAGTGAAGATAACTTCCATGTGCCAACGAGATAATCCAAATACATGTTGCTCAAAATTGCAAGATTTGTTTCCGACACAGCTGTCTGTATTTGGAATCCATCTTATGGACCAATCATTCTAACCCCACAAACTAAAAATGACTCAGCTACAGTGATCGACTGAATTCAAAAATAGCACAACAATAATGATCAGCATCCGCTGCTTCAAAATATATACAAAATTTTGAAAGAGCTTGATACTTTTTGAGTTTTTTTTTTTTTTTTTTTTTGCTGCGCACCACTCGAAAGAATTTGTTGGAGAGAGCCTCGAAGCTGTCCCTCCGATTCTTGGGACACTTCTCTTGCAGGACAGGTCTAGGTCACTCATGCCCATGTGGTGTGAGTCGCCCACACCCGCGTGAATCGCGGTATATACAAAAATATCCAATCATAATCTTAACAAATACGTTGTACCTCACAAAACCTGTAGCCATCTCACGCTACGAATCATATATATAAAAATATATATCCCACGAAAAATATATTAGTCTCTCTTCTTCCTAATTAAAGAGGAAGAATAAGATAAAGGGCAAAAGAAAAGCCACAGACGACGATATCAAGAACTCTTAACGATCAACGGCAGGAACCGCCGGATGAACGGACGGATGTTATCTGTGCGCCGTGACGAGCGTCTCGATAAACCTCAAACCATCGAATCTTGGGGCGAATTTCTCCTCCCCTCCCCTCCTCGATCCCGCCTCCTTCCCCGAAGCATGCGATCCCTACCATCCATTCGAAGAAAATCCCCAAAGAAAAAGGAAAAGAAATTAGACGACGAAGATTGCTCGAAATCTAGGGTTCGGGTTTCAAAGGATCGATGAGGGTACCTCGTCGGGGGAGAAGCAAGGGTCGGCCGCGGCGCGGCGATCGAGGCCGAAGGCGAAGGCCGCCGAAGAGGCGGCAGCGGCGATGGACGCAGCGAGGAACCTGGCCTTCTTCATCTCCTCTTCCGACGGTGGCGAAGGCGACAACGAGATCTCCGGGATCTCGGCAAACCCACAACCTCCTCCTCCTCCTCCTCCTCCTCTACCTCTTCTTTAACCTACGCCCCAATTCCACGCCCGCTCCTCTTATAGATCCCCCTCTACTCTCGTTCCAAAGTTTAAGTTGGATTTGATTGGGGTTTCAAGTCCGGGTGGGTTCGACCGGCTTCGTGTCGGCAACGCAACCGTGCGTCAGGACACCCAATGAAAGTGCAACACGTTTGCAGGCGTGGACCCAGAAGCTCGCGCCCAGGCTCGACGCCGCGAGAACAAAAAGGATAAAAGTTTAATACACCGGTTTATTGGCACCCCTCCGTGCACCCTTTGGTTGTCTCGAGTACTCCATCCCCCGGACAGTGTGGTTCCGCGTCAGGTAGAGCCTGAAAGTCCCGCAGCTTCTCACTCGGTCTACGGAAAGCGAAGTTAAAAAAAAAATTATTTCGTATTCGAGAACCGGGAGGCTTCGCATACTCGGTCAATCGCTCTCTCAGTCCACGTTTTTAATTAATTAATTAATTTTTTTTTGGGATTTTCTTCCCTTCCGGCTTTCTGGTGGTGATGGGAGCGCGTGACCCATCTGATTGGTCGAAAGAATTTCTTTTGGTGAAATATTTTTATTAAAAAAAATAATATTCAAAGATATAACTTTTTAAAAAATAATTTTTATATATTTAGTTGATAAAAAATAATATATTTTTAAAATAGTTTATATTTGGTTGAATATTTATTTTTTAATAAAAATTGTGTAAAATACCTATTATGCTTTTAATAAAAAAATATTACCCATTTTATTTAAAAGCTTAAATATATTTTTATAAAAAAAATATTCTAGTTTTTAGTAGAATTGGATTTTTCTATATTTTATATATATATTTTTTTATAAAATGTGCAAATCTTATTTCTATAGAAAAGCAATTTTTCAATTTATTTTTTTTAAAAACTCCAATCAAATAAGATATTTTTTCATTTTTTTTTTTGAATACACTTTTTTTCCTTCTTTTTCCACGAGCTAAATAAGTCTAAAAGTATATCAGCAATTACATAGGAATTGCAATGTTTAACCATTTAATTTATTTAACTTATTTCAACCTATTATAAATCAAGTTAAATTCTTGATTGAATAAAATAATCAGATTAATAAGTAGATCGTGTTTAGTTTGAAAGATTTTTGATCCATCAAACATGTGGCTCGATCCTACCTTAACCTAATCGCCACAACTAAAGTTATTAGTCCTCTCTTTTTCCGGATTGGTCCCTCGAGATTCAAAGATTGGGAGATATTTCTTAATATGTGGATCCAAATACGCTTGCAACTTTGGTTTTAAAGCGAAGGTAACTAAATTTGGGTGGTCCAGAGAACTTCGACGGGTTGCTTCTAGAGGCCGACTTTTATCGGATACTTTTCTTTAGAAACGAAATTCTTGAGGAGGAGGTGGGAAAGAGAAATGGCATCGATTCTATTGGTTGGATGGTCGTCGTCAATGCATTGTTTTGACAAAGGAAGGTCCCCTCATCACAGGTTTATTGAGCCTAAAGCAAATCAATGCATTGATTTAACAAGGATGGTCCCCTCATCACAAGTTTATTGAGTTTTAAGCAATTAGATATGGTGGTGAAGCCACAAGGAAAGTAAAATTATTCTAGAGTTGATCTCCATTATTATTACTTTTTATTATTTGTACTTTTATAATAAATATGTTTTTGTAAAAAAGAATTTTTTTTGACAACAACAAGACTTTAAACTAGATCTTTAGTATTATCATCAAGAAAGATATTTAGATAATCATAATTTTCATTTCTATAATGACAAAATGTAAAGAATACTAAGATCGGAGGAAAGATGCTCTGTGCCCCTTATTTTGTGTTGTTGTATGCTTTGTTTATATATGCAACAATTTAAAATAATCAATGGCTACAACTAAGGACTAAAGGAAGAAAGGAACAAAAGAAAGGCAAAGCTAAATAAGAGAAACAGCTATATTGCTAGCCTATCACACGTTACGATATAAAGGATGTTGATTTGTGATGCTTTGATCTTGACCTTTTATTTTAAGTGATAATATCAAATATCATTTTTTTTAATATGCACGACATGCATGTGTCAAATATTAATATTTTGTTATGTAAAGATGCTTCTCATGAAAACTGAAATGCAGGTGATATTACTCTATCATCTATTTAAGTAGATAAACCATGAAATGAAAAAAATAGTCTAGTAAATTGAGAGCCGCTTCCTCCATGGACCAGATTATAACTTTTTGGTTTCTCTTGATTATATATATATATATATATATATATATGAGTATGTGTAGAGATAATATAATTATGTATAGAAAAAATATAACTGTGTGGAAGAATCAATATAAATATATGCAGTATATGTAAGTTCAGTATAAATATATGGAATCAGATCCGGCCAAAGAAAGAAGTGCGTGTGAAATTTTTGCGAAGGGTGAGGAGTTGAGAACTCCGAGAAAGTTTGGGTTGTCGTAAACTATGATTGAAGCGAGGCAAGAGGGCTGTTCGGCGCTCACGGGTTGGCGCTTGGCTTGGCGGGGAGTGAAAAGACTCGTTCATGCCGTACTGTCATAAACTTTTTAGATGCAATCAAGAGCCGTGGCTGTGATTGTCTCATGCAGTTAGATTAAGTTATTTAAAATAAAATTTGTCATCCATTATTGTCAGCTGGGCACAGCAAACGAAGTTCCTGCAGATGCCGGCGGCAGCCAAGGGTTGGTAATTTATGATCCAAAATATTATTTCAATCCGTAAACGATCTTTTAAATAAATTTAAATTTAGCATAAATAAATTTAAATTATAAATAAAAAATTTATGGAAACTTATTTATTAAATTGATTGAATTCAGATCTTTAATTTATTTAACCCATTTTTATCTATTTAATAATTAAATTAGATTAATTATAATTTAATCTATTTAAAATTAGATATTTTTTTGAGATTTACGACATAACTTCGTCCCTTTTAGAGGATGGTGCTTCTAGTGACCGATCTAAAATTCTATTATTTAAGGCCTCAAACGGCAATCAAATCAAAAAAAAAAAATTTCAGATAAAATTTTGACAGTTTGTATCTCTCTATTCGAGAAAAATTAGATGGAGCGACGTAAAGTATAATTGATTTAGAAGAAGAAATCTGCCTCCTGAAGAATTTTAATTAGGAAAAAGAGACCTGCTAGAAGTGGAAAGAGGAATTCGATCTGAAATGCGCAAGGATGGACCTCACCATTATAAATAAAGATGGTATACCTTATTTTATTAACTATCAATGAAAGAAAAAGAGACTTAAAGCCCTACTTTCATAAATATTTCATTTTTAATTTTTTTTCGTCGTGCAAGTTTTGAAAAAAATCTTTCTTTCTTTCTCATTGGATTATCAACTCCATAACTAATCCTTACAAGCTTTATTCGCATTACTATGATGAGCAACAACATCAATATCAACTTCATCATTGCAAGATGAACAACAACATATGTTCAGGCTCTTGATTTAGAGACCTACCTCATTTATAGGAAAGCAATCACTTTATATGTAGAGCAAAGCTCTGAGGGCGCATCGAATGATCAGTATCGCATTTATTTTTGATATACAAACTCTCTCTAATCTATGAAGAAATTATTAGTTGGACCAGATTTATCGCTGAGCTGGTGGATCAAAATAATCGTAAAAAAACATGCATAAAAACAAAAAAAAAAAGTGATATACGCTGATTTATATATATTGCTTCGCAGTTAGACTGGTCCATCAGCTCACCTGATGTGGTCCAAAAAATAATTTCAGATGTTCCGTGATAATTTCACCTGTTCCATGATAGTTCCCTTCACCATTTCCACATTAAGCGTTGATCAAGTTGGATGTCCGGAGATTGACAATGACAACCAAACAGGTTAAGAGGATAAGCCATTCGAATAAGACGTTCAATCCCGGGCTTGGATGGCGATGTAACAAAGTGACCATAAAGAGTGAATGGACCCAGTGTCATCTCAAAGCAGCACTTCAGAGGGTCTATTCTTTAGCCGTTCTCTCGGCTATCAAAATAAAATGCCAATAAAATAAACTTTTGCTAGCAAAATACCTAATCATTAAATAGAATTCAATATAAAATAATTAAGAACAAGATAAAATTATAATTTGGACCTTCGGCTTTGCATGAGTTTCATTTAATAATTCTTGACTTCAAGAATTTTAACTGGGTCTTTTAAGTTGGTCGGCGGACTCAACGTGATCCTTTCGTCCATTCCTGTTAGCATTATTTGGAGGAACTGTGTCTTGCGTATATCTAGAGGATATACTAAATACTTTTCAGAACTCAATATACTTGGTATCATTTAATGAAGAGGTTCGAGTCCTATCTACTCATTGAAGATTGTGTCTGCAAAAGAAGGTCAAAAGGGAAGACATTATGGGCAGCAGATAGAGGCTTTGCCTGGATACGATGGATTTCTAATTTTGGTGTTACAAATTGTGCTGCCAATCCTTGCATGGAGATGGCTAGAACCATGTAGAAGGGGACACAAATTGTAACTAAATCACAAACCATGATGAGGCAAGGAAATATGCTAGTCCAAGAAGGCTATATCAAAAGGTAATGCATTCTTGCGTTTCATTAAAACTTGTGGATGACATGTATTAACTACTGACTTTACATTCAATTTTACTTCAGGTGATTTGAACCAGCATTTAGAGACTTTGATATAGTCATGCATTTCCACTTCGCATGTTAGATATCATCAACATTGTTATGATTTTGGTGCTCTCATCGCCATTGGAATCAATAACTGCGAAGAGCGCCGCATCACCGAACATTGAGTTTGTTTGTGTGAAGAAGTACCACTGGTGGCCTCTCTTTCAGATCTGAGTTGTATCTTTCGCACAGAAGAACGATGCATCTTCATCAACTACTGGATCAAGCAATAACCACTTTGAAATCTATGCAGATGAATGAATAAAAAAAATTGAAATGCTTCGAAATCTGTGCACAATACAATCTAAAGGTTGACATAATAATAATAATAATTATTATTGTTATTATTATTATTTTGTTGCAGAAAAGATGCACTCCCTCCTACCACAACTCCTCCACTTTTGTCCTCACGGACCCAGCAACATTGCCTCACCACCATCCTATGCTTGTACCCTCCGAAGGGAAAGAGAATCTGAGATCGTTAAACGATGCTGGAGGATGGCGTGAAGTAGTTCGAGAGCCCAAAGGCATGACCAAGAGAACACCAAGAATTCGAAAAAAAATAACAATTCCTTTTTTTGTTTTCATTATTGTTCTTTGCCTTGCAATAGTTCCTTGTTTCTTCTATTGATTTTTTAGCCCTTTCTGGAGTTATCAACGCAAGAAATTTTTTCATCGTTTGAGATGGTGCTGGGACGGCATTGAATGGTGGGTGGGCCCAATTTAAGATTGAATCACTCAACTAACTTAAAGGACCCAATTAAAGACAGGATTGAATCACTCAACTAACTTAAAAGAACCCAATTAAAGACAAGGATGTAAAATGCTGTAAATAGGATCATACATTGAACCACAAAAGGGTAGCATACCTGGATCCATGGATTTTCTGATCGATTAAAGCTTTTCTTCTCCCTCTTGACCCCTGTTCAAACACCCGGTGATGGAGACCGATTGTATGTGTTTTTTTATAGGTAGAGGGTGAGACCCACAAGTTTTTCCATCCATCAAGGATTAAGGGAATTGTAACTTCTCTGAAAGTGATTACTATAACCATCTAGTAACCACTCATGATTGGTCATGTGGGTCAAAATCCAACATTCTCCCACTTGACCCATATGACCATAATTTGGTTAGAATGATATAAACATTAGGCGCGCATCATTCCAATCCATAGTCAGTTGGGTCATCATAATACCATAATCAAACAACTTACTAATGCGAGTCAAGGCGGTTCCATATCAACAAAATGACATAGTTCCTTCTAAGTACCACAACACTAGCAAATTATTTAACCACAGTCCATAAATAAGAAGTGTCAATAATGGTCAAACATTATGTCTTTGTCAGAGACATTTTCTGTGATCATACATTCAAACTCATACATGTATATATATTTGAAGAACAGGAAAATCAGAAATATAATCAATTATATCTAAGTGTCAAAGAAATAAACATAATACAATCCTCAATTAACATCATGGATTACAACTAAGACCCATTCTTTCAACATGTTCTTTAAAGGTCTTCGGTTATAAACCTTTTGTTAAAGGATCTATAATCATGAGCTCTGTTCTCATATTTTCTATAGACACATTTTGTTTCTGAACTTCCTCCTTAACAACAAAATATTTAAGCTCAATATGCTTGGCACCATTAGAATATTTGTCATTTTTGGAGAAATGGATGGCTGCAGTATTGTCACAAAAAATTCTCGGCGGCCTGGCAATAAAGTCAACAATCCCAAGTTCCGAGATAAAGTTATGCAACCACAAACTATGAACCATGGCCTCAAAGCATGCCACAAATTCTGCTTCCATGGTGGACGAAGCAGTGCTTGTCTGTTTGGCACTTTTTCATGAGATTGCTCCTCTAGCTAATAGGAACAAATAGCTAAACGTTGACTTTCTACTATCCAGACATCCAGCAAAGTCTGAATCTGAATAGCCAATCTCCTCAAGGCTATTTGACTTTTTATATGTAAGCATATAATTCTTTGTTCCTTGCAAGTATCTCATCACCATTTTTGTAGCTTTCCAGTGATCCATCCCTGGATTACTTTGGTATCTATCTAGCATTCGAACTGCAAAACTGATGTCTGGTCTAGTACAAGTCTGAGCATACATCAAGCTACTAACTGCAGAAGCATAAAGTATATTCTCCTTCTGCTTACGTTCCAATTCATTCTGTGGGCATTGCATGAAACTAATTTATCCCCTTTCTAAATTGGAACAATACTGGCTGAACAGTTCTCCATACCAAATCTCTCTAGAACTCTATCTATATATGCCTTTTGAGACAACCCTAACAATCCACGTGATCGATCACGAAATATTTCAATGCCTATCACGTAGGTTGCCTCATTCATATCTTTCATTTCAAAGTTCTTTGAGAGAAAAATCTTAGTTTCATACAATAAGCCAAGATCACTACTCGCAAGCAATATGTCATCAACATATAGGACCAAAAAGATAAACTTGTTCCCACTGACCTTCAGGTATACACACCCATCAACAGTGTTTTCCTTAAAACCGAAGAAAGTGATGGTATCATTGTCGGAAAGCTTGTTTAAGACCATATATTGATTTCTTTAATTTGCAAATCATGTGTTCTTTTTCCTTTAATGGGAAACATTTGGGCTGGTCCATATAGACTTCTTCATCCAAACTTCCATTCAGAAAAGCAGTTTTCACGTCCATTTGGTGCAACTCTAAATCATAATGTGGAACCAAAGCCATAATGATTCTAAATGAGTCCTTTTTAGATATAGGAGAAAATGTCTCTTTATAATCAATGCCTCCTTTCTGAGTGAAACCTTTGGCCACCAGTCTGGCTTTATGTTGTTCAACATTGTCCTTTGAGTCGAGCTTGGTCTTAAAGACCCACTTACACTCAACTATCTTACAATCTTCGGGCAAATCAACGACATCCCAGACTTCATTTTGATCCATAGATTTTAACTCACTTTCATGGCATCAATCCATTTAGTAGAATCGATACTTTCTATGGCTTGTTTAAAAGAAACCGGATCTTTTCTTGTCCCTATATCAAAATTAAATTTTTGTAGATAAACCATATAATCATTTAGAATGGTAGATCTTCTTTCTTTTTGAGATCTTCTTAATGTCATCCCTTGTGATTCTTCTACAACTTGTTAAGTGGTGACAACTTCATCATGGAGTGTTTGATCATTAATTTGTTGTTCATTGTTATTAAGTTGTGTGACAATTGTAGGAACAACAATTTTCTTAAAAGTCATGGGTAAAGGGACTTGCACCCTAACTTCTTGAATTTTCACATTTTGTGGTTTATCACTCCCACTAGTTTCACCATTCTCAATGAATTTGACATTACCGGTCTCTATAATTCTCGTACTATGGTTAGTACCCTTTGGATTTTTTGGGATAACCTATAAAGTATCCACTAATCATTCTAAAATCCAATTTCTTTTCATGTGGATTATAAATTCTGACCTCCGCTGGACAACCCCAAACATGCAGGTGTCTTAAACTCGGTTTCTTTCCTGTCCATAACTCAAAGGGAGTTTTTGAAACTGCCTTACTAGGAACCCGATTTACTATATATACAGCGGTCTTAAGAGCTTCCATCCACAACGATATGGGTAACGAAAAATTACTTAACATACTCCTAACCATATCCATAAGTGTACGATTACG
>JAOXJJ010000791.1:51107-66585 GCA_025769935.1 Phoenix roebelenii
GCAGGTATATATATATATGTGCAGATCAGTTGTGTGCCTGTGATAATGTATTGCTATATATTGTCCAGGTTTATTATATGATAGATTATGTGATTGCTGCTCTGACAGGTAGTGTTGTTGTATGTATTGGGATAATCCTGACATGTCAATATAGAAAAGGTGATTATTTTGTGCATGCATGATGCCAAAATTTTCAGGATCTATTGATGATTGATAGATAGTAGGGTTCTACGTGATGGCTGGTGGCCTTATGCCTACCCGCACCCTAGGACCGACGCGACGGCCCGCCGGAACGGGGCGGAGGTCGTGACACACTTCATCAATCTAATTCGATGTCTCGCAGACCCAAAATATCCTCCCAGACATCCTGAGTAGCCATCAATTTTTTAGTTCCAAGCCTTCTAATAAGAAACAGAAAAAGGTATACAACATCCAACTTAAGTTCGGATATCAGAATTTTTCCAAAGGTGAATGGCACAAAAATACCAGCTACAAGTATACCAGAATAAATTGTACTTTGTCAGCCAAAACAGCTAATTGAACATGGAATTTTCATTTTCAAACGAGTGCAACCTCTAAAATCTAGATTTCCACGAGAACACCCATTAAATTTATTTTTATCATGTTGCATAGTATACCAAATCATTCTGTATGCATATTAACATATACCTTAACCTGATTCCATAATGAGACAATACAACTCAAATGATGTCAGCTTAGATGGTTTGACTTTCACAGAGTACAAATTTACTTCATGATATAAAGCTTCAACGCCGTAAATCATGCTAATTAAGAAATTGCTTAAGGGAAACAATTCAATAATTGACAATACACCATTCTCATTCCAACAAGATAGTGAGAAAAATTTGACTAGGAATGGATTTAAGGTTTATCTAAACATGTAATTCACCTTTAGAAATACATGTTTTCCCTGAAAACCAGTCCAAAACCATCAAAATAATTTAATTGCATCACATTTGATTGTTAACAAGGAACAATGGCCCATGACAAAATAATGGTATTAAAGACATTTGTACTTGTCGATAAAGATACAATATGTCTAAGTAGATAGATACTCATCATTATTATAGCTAGAACATCCAAGTCTAAGCACTGGCTTAGATCTAACAAAAAGTCTTCCATTTCAATTCAACATATGACTATGGAGTGTTCCAACTTCAAAATCATATGCTAAAAGACATTTGTACTTCTTGATAAAGATACCATATGTCTAAGTAGATAAATAACCATCATTATTATAGCTAGAACATCCAAGTCTTAGCACTACCTTAGATCTAACAAAAAGTCTTCCATTTCAATTCAACATATGACCATGGAGTGTTCCAACTTCGAAATCATATGCTACAAGAGATATATACATGACTAGATGCAGTTCATGCAAGCCTAGCCTATGCAGTTAAGAAAGATCAACAGGTATAAGAAAGATTATCAAAAGCAAGCAACACGCCTTAAACCTCAGAAAGTTCAAAAATTACTATCAAACAACAAAATATATACATTCAAAAAAATTTACATAAAACCCAGTAAAATCATTGAAATAACATTGACTAAATTAAACATTCTTTAAGTTTAAAAAACTTCAAAATAGTATGCATAATAATAAATATTTTAATTCTTGACATCTCTAATGAGGGAAATTACTCTCTGATAAAATAAAAAGCTATCATCCATGATATAATATTATTGCTTTTATGAAGGAAAATAACAAATCTAGTCTAAAAATAAACTAAAAACCTTGACATATCAAAAAACTAGAACACTTCAAAAGAGCAGTGAACACTGGCATGCATGACCAATAAATGTTTTAATTCTCAACATCACTAATGAGGGAACTAATGAGGGAAATTTCTCTCTGATAAAATAAAAAACTATCATCCATGATGAAATATTATGGCTTTTATGAAGGAAAATAACAAATCTAGTCTAAAAATAAACTAAAACCTTGACATATCAAAAAACTAGAACACTTCAACAGAGCAGCAAACACTGGCATGCATGACCATCTTCTTTTGGGACCATCAAGATAATAGTGCAGATCAAATTCGCTCTCCTTGTTCTGTACCACTAAATTGTGCATCCTTTTTTCCCCTTTTCTCAGAGAGGGAAAGGAAGGAGGGGCGGAGGGAGGATGAGGGATACAAGGGCTGTGCCATGAAAACATAATGACAGTGAATATTATGAAAACTGCAGGATGAGATGTAAGGCTCATTATGCTAGGATAAGTATTGCCCATTAGTAGAATTGGGCAAAACCTACCTCTAGCAGGAAAAGTGGGTTATATTTCTTCAAGTGTAGGAGGCAGAATCAACTTTTCAACTAAAACAGAAGATCGCATTTGTCAATTTACTTCCTCAACGATAACTGCAAAATGTTGAAGCCCAGAACAATATCTAAAGATGTCCCACATTTTCTTCAGCAACCTAAGAAACCGATTTACCAGTTCTAAAGCAAGTTTCCCATTTAGAAAATTAGAGTCAAATGGGTTTCTTGAAAATAAAAAAGTTGCCATTTGATTGTACGTATTTCTCATAGCGCATAACCATGTATTTTTAGACTTCATAATGAGTAATATGAAAGTCCTTACCATTATTATACATTGAAGCGAGAGAATTTATGATCACCATGAGTGGCAAAACCTTTCACATACAGAATGCATTGAGACCCTAGAAAGGTAGCAAAAAGTAACCACTATAAAGAGACCTTGGATCAAGGTACGCCATCTTGATACCGGACCCCGTACTAGTGCCACCTTGTTACTGTGTCAGTACGCCCAATACGGGGGTTGATTCAGTGTATTGAGTGTTGGTATGCCCCCCGTACCTCATACCAGTAACGAACTAGTATAATATGGTACATTTTATACCGTCCGGTTCAATATGGTATGGCATACCTTGCCTTAGATAGTCTTCTGACATAGAGCTCTGAAGTGGTGAAAGAATTTCGTTCATTAACATACATGAAGTTAGTATCACCATGGTCCAAGGCACTATGAGTTTCTCATTCAACTCATTTAAGAACCTGAAAAAACTAGATGAGACTGACAGCTAGTCACTGTCAAAATAAGATTCTATGAAGCTACCTCGATTAGAAAGCAAGCAAATAGAAGCATCCAAGCTGGATATGGAAAGGGCATATGACATGATGAGTTGGAGCTTTCTAAGGACCACGCTTGTGAGCTTTAGATTTCATGAGAGGTGGATCAGTTGGGTCATGGGTTGTGTCAGCTCTCCGTCCTTCGCCATTCTGGTGAATGGCACACCCTCCCATTTCTTCGCCTCTTCAGTGGGTCTTCGGTAGGGATGGCCATTGTCCCCCTTGTTATCTATCCTGTGTGCCAACGCACCGTCCAGAGCTCTTCGACGTGTTGTAGAGACCCAGTTGCTAGAGGTCTAAAGACCAGGGCCGGCGTCCATTCAGGTATCACACCTCCTTTTTGCTGATGACTACATAATATTGGCTTGGGCTACCAGGCAAGCAGCTTTGGTTATCCGGAATGTCCTGAGGGAGTATTGTGCCACCTTAGGCCAATGGGTAAACCTGGCCAAGTTGGCCATCTATTTCAGCCCGAAGACCAAGCCTTGGGTGAAGACTGCCATCAATCAAATCATGAAAGTGGGTGAGCAGGATGGCACACTGTATAATCTGGGAGTTCCGATTACTGGTTGTCGACTGCATCACAGCGACTGCTATGACATTGAGCACAATGTCAGACACAGGCTTGAGGGGTGGCAGATGGATGCTCTTTCAATGATGGGCAGAGTGACATTGGTCCGGTCGGTTCTCACCTCTATGCCAACATACCAGTTATCAAACACCATAGTGCCAGTGGCGTCAATGAGGTCCATGGAACAGATATTCAAAAACTTCATCTGGGGTAGGAGACAGGGCAGAAGAGGCATCCATCTACTGGCGTGGGAGGTGTTATGCCAGCCGGTCAGGACAGGCAGACTGGGAGCGCACTCTCTAGTGACAAGGCGAGAGGCTCTGGCAACGAGACATGTGGCCAGATATTTGTTGGAGCTAAATAGCCTGTGTGCTCAAATGAGAGGTAAGCATAGAGAGTGCTCAGTGATGTCTAACTTCCAGGTGGGCCAACATGCCTCCATCTGGAAGGAGATAATGTGACCATGCCCCGATGGTACTTCCAATGATCAGATGGACGATTGGCGATGGGCGATCTATTGATATTCTTCAAAATGCCTGGATGACTGATCAATTGTTGGATAAGACACCCACGATGGTAGATTCGGCGAGACTAACCGGGTACAGAGTCAGGAACCTAATTATTCCTGAGGGGCAGATGGAATGAGGCACTAGTCCAAGACACCTTTGGGGAGCAGTTGGTAGAGAGGGTCCTGGCCATTCCGCTACTTGGTGGCGAGGCGAGTGATAGATTGTTGTGGGCCCCAATAGGAAGGGCGAGGGTACATCCAGAGATTGGCAGGCACTGATGGGCAGGAAGGCTACCTGGCAGATTGAGGGCAGGTGGATATGGAGACTGCGTGTGCACTCCCGAGTGGCCTTATTCATCTGGAAGGTAGTTTGGGAATGTCTACCAACCTAGGGTGTGTTGTCAAGAAAGGGTATCAGAGTTACTCCGATGTGTGAGGAGTGCACTACTACGGAGGAGACCATTAGCTACGCTCTTCTAGGATGCCCCTGAGCAGCGCAGATCTAGCGATGGGCGCCTGTTACCCTACTACGGGACGTGGGGTCCGCGGAGGCTTTGCTGGATCACCTAAGGATGCTAGCAAGTAGACCGGAGACTGTGGAGCAAGGTATCATCGTTGCTTATATGGCGTATCATATCGGCTAGACAGAAAGGCCTGTACCTTTGAGGAGAGGATATCCCCGAGGGCAGTGGGAGATAAAGCCATTCACCATATGACCGAGATCATCGCTGCTACCCAGTCACCTTCACCAGGTGGGTTAAGGACATCTGGAGCTTCCACACCGCTTCTACAGCGCCCCGAATGTCTCTTGGGAGGCCTCATCTCCTGGCTATCTCAAGGTGAACTTCGACGGTAGCATCTAGGCGGGCGCAGATAGCGGAGGGACGGAATTTATGATCTGGGACCACAGTTCCAGGCTGGTTGTAGCAGGCAGGCGGCGCACTTGTGATATTACTGCTATTGGAGCCGAGTTCAGGGCAGCATGGAAGAGGATCAACTATGCGAGGAATGTCCTAGGAGCTGACTGCATCATCCTGAAGGAAGACTCTACTATGGTGATTCGGTGGATTCATCAGGTTGAGCGATAAGGCAATGGCCATCCATTACTTAGAGATATCCAGTCCGAATGTCGCTATATCCAGGTTGCTCATGTTTATCGAGAGACGAATAGAATTGCTGACTGGGTTGCTTCCTTTGCTGCTCATCATTCGGAAGAGGTCTTGTGGACAGGGTCCGACTCTACCCCTTCACCCCTGTCACCTTATTTCCCTTGACTCTGCTAGTAGTACTCATGCTAGACTGACGTGAGCTACCGTTGTACCAAAAAAAATAGAGGCATCCAAGAGAATCATTCATGAAGAACCAACATATCAGGAGAAACCCTCAATGATGAGGAAAATTTAAAAATCAAAAAGATAAAAAAAAAGACTCTTGCAGGGAATTAACTTGATAGTTAAACAACATACACAGCAATGTTACGCATAAAACCATATCCAAAGAGACCAAAGAATCATTCATCTAGATGAAATAAAAGGAGGTCACCATTTAATGATGAAAAAGCCATGAACAAAGAGCCAAGAAAGGCAAGACAAAAACAAACACATGGAATATGAACTTTACGAATCATATTCACTTGGCGATTATATGATGACACACCTTAAGTTCTGTGGCTGATGGCAGAGTTCATAAGTGTGAAAGCTTCCAAAGTGGTATTCTACAATATACGAACACAAATTATATGAATGAAAAAGATGAGATATAATACATGATTCATTATTTGACAGGCCTATATTTTGCAATTAAGGATGAGACCAGTATCTTGAGGGTTCTAACATGGGTGCTAATTGAAATACTCCATTGTAAAATGAGACTGAGGCATGACCTAATCCCTCCCACCATAATATGACTCCCACATGGCCATGCTTAATGCCTCGTATTATGTGTGTCGCATGGCATTATTACAAAAAAATATGAGCACCACAACTGGTATGTTTAGCCCTAAACCAATTTTCCAAAATGAAAAAAATAAAGATCAACCTGCTACTTGTGCCATGATTCATGGTACCAATTTCAATACTTGTACCAATACCATGCTAGTTTAGTCTCGATATGGGTCAGTTCATGGCACTAACACTCGGCACACACACACAAAGAACTGCTTCGCTACAGGTACAAGATGATAGGGGGCGGTACCCACCAATAAAGAGAATATGATTTGTGCAAATTGAAAACTTCATGATTTGCCATGTCATGACCAACAAAATACCAAAGAGTCTCTCAACTACGGATCAATGGATTATTTTTGTCACAGAAAAGATTGTAGTGTTATTATGGGTACTATCAGAAAAATCATGATTCCAAAAAACTGGTTGACAAGATAAAGCTGAAAAGAGGAAAATTATCCCAAAACACAGAGTATTTTTTGGTTCTCTGAAAGTAACTAAATTCTGGTGAATATATGGTTTTTGAATTTCCAAAAGGACTAATTTTGTTAATGAATTTGAACTGCTGCAGTACCAATAAAAGAAAGTCAAATCTTCATGGGGATGCCAGAATAATTTAATTGTGACATAACTCATCTTATCTTACAGATTATTTTAACAGTTCATAAGAGCAAGAAGAAGTAGTGTATGCCCAAAAATTGCATAATTCAAAAACATTCATGATGGAAGTAATCCCTTCAATTCTTCTAACAGCATAGAAACTCTGAGTTATATATGCTTTTATTAGAAAGACAGAGAGAGGTAAATGAGATCAGCAAACTTCCATGAAGGTTATGCATTGATGCATGGACTTAATTAAGGAGATATTTAAGATGGACTGACCAACAATTGAACCAAGATTGTAATGGCATGCTGCTTAGTCAAACAGTTGATAGAGTCACCACCTTCTTTGACCAGAAATTTAAAGCTCAAGTCAGAATATTGCAACTTTCATCAAATAAGTTGACACAAAATGATACAATCAAATACTGAAAAGTGTACAAAAGGAGATGCACACCAAAGAACCAAGGAGTTGTAGGTGATCAAAAAGTGTTAAAGATCATAAAAGGGAAGAATATAAAAGATGATACAGCCACAAATTTAAAAATCCAAATATTAACCTTTTTACAGCCAACCAGTAAATTGACATGTTATTTTGCACACTCATCCCCGTTAATTTATTTGATATCTTCCATCAGTTCCTAAATGTATGCATAAATGGTTGTTTAAATAGAAAAGTGGAAAGAACAGTTTATAATCACCATATCTCTCTTTACTTGAAATCTCTACCTAATGGGTAAAAGGAAGGGAGATTTTGTAAAAGAGTACCCGTGTATAATACAATTGCATTTAGTCTAAAACTAGTTTCCATCATCACAGGAACAGCTTTATCACTATTAACGTCTAGAACATTGACTGATTGTTATCTTAGTATTTGGGCAAAGAAGAATGCCTTGGTCACGTTGTGATTAGGGGTTCTAAATGGATAGGTTGCAGTTAGCTTAAAAAAAGAGGAAGCCATTATCTCAATATCAGCATCATCAATAAAACTTTGATTCAACCACCTAAATGACATTGTTGACCAATTTTGCTCAGCTGAACCTTACTCGCATGAGAAAAATGAAATAGTCAAAATATTTAATCAATTTCGTCTATGTTGATCTAGTAACCCTTATGTTATATGCTCCAGTAAAGGAAACATGATACAACTTATTAGTGCTCATACTTGATCAAAATACTTGAACAATTTGGTCTATTTTGATCTAGTAATCTTTATGTCATATGCTCCAGTACATGAAAACATGATATAATTTATTAGTGCTTATACATTCTTTTCCAAAACTTATCATAAAATTCATTTACCTCTCTTTCCATGTATAAGTGATGCAAACTTGTTAGTGTTTATACATTATTCCTTCCTAGCATGAGAAAATGAAAAGGCAAAATACTTGATCAATTTGGTCTACTTTGATCTAGTAATCCTTATGTCATCTGATCCAGAAAACGAAAGCACGATATAATTTGTTAGTGCTTATACAAAATTTTCAAAATCTTACCATGAAATTCATTTACCTCTCTTTCCTTGTACAAGTGATGCAAACTTCTTTCACACATAAATCAATAAATGAAAATCAAATTGGTCTTCTGAACAAGCACCAGTTTTCTAATTTTATTTCAAGTATGATTGTACTAGCTGTTGTGAGAGAAAGGATGAGAAGCAATGCCACATGCTACAGAACTTGTTAAGAATTAGATGATGACAATACCTAATAGCATGTCTGGCTTTGGGGAAAAGATCAGCAAGTTTGCTTTTAGTTTTACTCCAAAATATGGTATTAAACCTGGAAGAATCTTTGCACGTTTACTTCGAATATTCACTTCATAAGCTAAGAGCACACCTTCAAAGACTTCATCATATCTGTAAGAGGAAAACACAAAATGTTAAAAGATACGCCAGTGAACCCTCCTTTTCACCATATATAATTAAAGAAGTTGTATCTCCAGATTTATGAACTTTCAATCACTTAACCCTTTTTTTCTGTAGCACAATGATCACTAGCATGCTGAATTATGCATGGAATTCTACTGTTTGTAGAACTATATGTAGAAATACATAAACGCATGCATATATGCTTATACATACATAGGCACACTAAATATATGTCCAGAAAAGTTTACAAGTTACTTAAATTGTGATAAGGAAATCTTTAGAGGGTTCTTGTCTTGCCTTCCAAATCTCTCTACATAAGAGAGAGCGCTTTTCTTTAACTATCCAGCTAGTGAGGGCCCAAACAATCATGGAAGGTGAAGTTGCTTTATGTGAAGTTTGTCCACTGCGAAGGAACTTCCACCCTATACAAGTTCACTAGTGCCGACATCCAACCAGCCATGTTAAGAGTGTCCTAGTTAATATAATCATTACACAGGTAAAGCACTTGTGGTAACTCTGAGGCTGTGGAACTATATTTTGAAAATCAGGAGAGCAGGATGTTGGTTTGGTTTTTCAAGGATGATAAGCTACTAAACTCATGATCCTTGAGGATTGGTGAGTCAAGGGGACCAATATGCAAGTTCTAAAGATGCATCATCGAAGATAATAGTTCTCTCATAATGTGATGAACCTTGAGGAAGAAAAGTCCTGCAGGCTACAAGGTAGCAAACATCACACTATTAATGGCTATACAGGGTTAGCAAATGAATGTCATTTGTATGCTAAGACTACAGTTAAAAATAAAACCATATAAGCAACAATTCTGCGAAGTTTGGGTCAAACCTCTTGGGCTCAAGATGTTACAGATCATCTTTCTACAAACCTCATCCTGATTTGAAATCATATGCTCATTCTTTTTAGTAGAAAATATTACACTCATTTACATTATGAAGTATATGTATTTCAACATTTAGCAAGGCAAAAAGCCAAAGACCTCTTTTCATCTTCCTTGATTTCAGAAAGAATTTGAAAAGGCTTATATTAGCAATGCCAAAGGATCAGCTGTGAAGCCAGTTGGGCACAGCTAGATGCTTATGTTTACAGTCAATCAATAGTATTCTACCTTAACATTCAACCTGAAGTCACTGAATTTTAGGAAGTGCCTCATACAAAAAATTCATGCCTCTATGTGACATTACAGATAGGACTCAGAAAAGAATGTCTCATGCTGACTTCCATATGACATGAGAATGTGCTTAATTACTGGCCTTGTGAAATACTAAAAAGATGATAAAACCCATGTTCTCTATACTAGGCATGCCCATTGGATTTTAGGGATTCTATTATTGCCCCAGAGGTCAGCTTTTCTACTGGTAGTTGCTATTTTTATCACCGTTGCCCCTGTTCCTCGTTCCCTCTTCTATCAACGACACTTTCTCAGTGAAATTTATTAAAAGTTCTCCCAACATTCCTCCAAAAGAATGTACGCTTAATTTTTTTCAGCTATAGATCTAAAAAATTAATTATTTTTATTCAACCGAAAAGGATAATGGAACTTCAGATTGTAAAGGACATCAATCCAAATTATGATCACTATTGCATCTACCACTGTTATTTGTAAATTTTCCTCAAGAACATAACCAAGATTCTGGAAGCGAAACTAATAAATCTATTATAACAAGATAGAAAACGATGCAGCAGTATCAAACATTACCCATTATCAGACCAACATGTAACCGGAGAAGCACATCAAACTAATGATTAATTAACAGAAACAATCAAAACATTAAAAGAGAAAGAAACACAAAATTAAAATAACAAAACCGATAAAAAGGAAGGATAAGGGGAAGGAGAGGGTGGGGGGCGAGTGGAGAATGGAACTGACGTGAAGAGGAGAGAGCTGAGTTGACGGAGGATGGCATGACGGATCTTGGCGGCCTTGGACGGGTGGATGTATACCATCAGATCCCCTTCCGCCACCGTCAACCCCTCCATCGCTCCACCGCCGCGGCCGCTGCGAGAACGCCCGAGATCGGAAGCCCTTGATAGCTTGCCGCCCGATTTGCCTCCTTTCCCTCCTCCCTCCGGCTACAAAACCCTAGCAAAACCCAGCGCAGAAGAAAAGAAACGAGGGGGCCGGGTAGTGGGATAAAAAACGGGTTTGGTTATCGGGCTTGGGTTCGGATTGGACAGGGAGAGGAGCAGGAGGTAACCATCGGATTAGGGCTCGGAGAAGGTTTTGCTACCGGCTTAAGAGACCCGATCCGATAAAAAATTGGGCTTGGGCTCAAGGCCTGTTTGGCTCACTGCAGCTAAGATGTTGAATTAACTTTGTTTGCCGTAGATGTTGTACTTAGTTATCTCCAATTTTGCAGGCTATAGTTTTGATGCAATTCAGGGATAAGGTCACTTGTTAATAAGATTTGAGCTTGCCCTCGAGGCATAATTAATTTTTTATTAATACTTTTTTTATATTAAGTCTTTGTTAGTTTGTTGCAACCAAATTACCCGCAAATCCAAACGCATCGAATAGGGCCTCTTTTTATTGGATAGGTGCCCTTAGTTTGAGGCCTGTTTATCAAGTTGCATGTAACTAAAGTTGCAATAATTGAAAACTATACCTTCATGTTGAATTTACTTTGTTTGTTGTAGATGTTGTACTTAGTTATCTCTGATTTTGCCGGCTATGGTTTTGATGCAATTCGAAATAGGTCACTTGTTATTGAGATTTGAGCTTACCATCGAGGTATAATTTGTTTTTTATTAAAACTTCTTTATATTAAGTTCCTTTAGTTCACTCCAGCCACCTTACCCGCAAATGCAAACGCATCAAATAGGGCTTCTTTTCACTAGGTAGGTCCCCTAAGTCAGAGGCCTATTTGGATCCAAGATGTGCTATCGATCAAGTTGCATCCAACTGAAGTTTCAAGTAATTGAGCTCCATGTTGAATTTACTTTTTGGGCTATAGGTGTTCTTAGTTATCCCTACTTTCATAAGCTATAGTTTTTGAAGCAATTCAGGAATTTGGTCACTTGTGACTGAGATTGGAGCTTGCCCTGAAGGCGTAATTTGTATTTTTATGAATATTTCTTTTATAAGTATTCTTTGTAAAGTGGTTTTGGTAACATAAATATTTCTAAACAATTCATAGCTCGATTACCATTTTTTGTTATAATGAAAATAACAAATGTTATTTGCCAATATGCTAGACAATAGAGCTATAACAGCAATATAAGCTTAAACCATTTCTCTTAGGATAAAAAACTAAAGAATTAGCATAAAGATCAATTTTTAAATGTTGTTTTATTCTGATAAATAGTAGATATATTGAACAATTATTGTTGAACTTCACTACATATGTACAAGCATATTAATTTTAGACTCTTTAACATGGTTAGTACCTTCATGAGTTACTTTTAGCCTATCCTAAATTTTTTTAGCAGAAAAGCAAGTAAAGAATAGTAAAGAATATTCATGGAGTAAGCATTCGGCTGTGCTATCTTTTTTATCTAATTCATTTCATTCTTTCTCGAGTTTAGAAAGAGACACATCATCAATAATCTTTGTGGGCGTGTGAGGTCCATTAACTATAACACTTCACATGTTATAATGTAATACTTGAATAAAAATATGAATGCGTGCTTTTGAATAAGTATAATTTAATCTATAGAAAAATGAGGATCTATTCATGGATTGTTCCTCGACAAAAGAGGTACCAACAAGATTTGCCATAGATATTTAATTCTTGACGGTTAGGTCAATGAGCGCCTAAGTATCAGGCTCCGATACTACTTGTTATCTAGCTATGCAGCCCAAAAAGGAAGATGAATTGGATTTTTCAAAAACTTTAAGTAGACACAACAGAATTAAATACTTAATATAAAAATATAAACTTTAGTAGTAAACTAATAAGTAAATATGTTGAAGATAAAAGAAAACAGATCATGCAATGCAAACATAATAAATTTATAGTAATTCGGTGCCAATCCTGCACCTATGTCCACTTTTCAAGACTTCCTTCTTGAAAATTTTAATATAATCCGTAACCCAGATTATAACATATTTGTTTTTCGGGTTCACAACCAAATCTGGTTGATTTTTTTAGGTCATCAACCAAATCCTTCTCTCCGATCGAATTATAGTGCATATATTCTAATATTGATTTGCATGTTGCATGGTAGCATTAATAGATAACTGATGTTGATGACCAAGAAAAAATAGTCTCTTGAACAAAAAAAGAGAAAAAAAAATTCTTCATGCAATATCAATCAATCTAATTGAAGCAGAACCAAAGATGGAGATTATTTATTTCATTTTGAGGAAAATATTGACTTTGCTAATTGAGGATTCTTATTAGTGCAAATGATCTTAAGTATATAACATTAAAAAGTCGTGTTTTGGAGAATCTACAAGCATGATCCAGCTTCGTTTGGGTATTAAAACTAATGAATATGTGCAATGCGGTCTCCTTAAAGTTATCGAGTGTTGACCTTGATTTAATCAGGCTGTATCTTGATCCAACCATTAGAGGTCTGCTTGGAAATCTAAGGGCTTTATATGGGCAATACTTACTTGAACTAATTTAGAGTGATCTATTGGAGTTGGAAGAAGCTTTGGGGCTTAGGTTGCGCCCACATCCAATAGAAATATACATGCTAAGGTGAAGATTGATACTCCATTGTAAAGAGGAAGAGGAAGGAATTATTACTAGTTAATTTGAATTTGATAGCTGCTCACAAGCTTTGATGCCATGCTTTCAAAAGGTTTTATTTGACTAGTTTATTGGAATTGATGTTGTGCTTTTGCCATTAATCTTAAAGTCAAGATATAAGAGCAACCTCAAAGTTGAGAGAACTCCAACGAACAAGGAAGCCAATATTATGGCTGGTTTGGTCAAATTTTGAGCTAAGGCCCAATTAGTCAAAAGGTGGGATTATTAAGAAAACCATATTGCTTATAGGCAGGGAGAGAAATCAACCTTATTGGTCAGAATTTAAGCTCTTAAAGTTATATAGGTCACGATAAAAACAATGGCCTCAGTCAAGCCAAGATTCGGAAATAAGACCATAGGTACTAGGGCAACCATTTATGCACAACATTTATTGAAATTTCAACTTATTATGCAATCATCACTCTCGTATAACTATGCAATGAACCTTTTTGCATTGTAGAGTGTTGTACCGTGCTGGATAGCCACCATGTCATCTATCTCGAAGACGAATGGCTGCCACAATTGTTCTTCGGAATAGATGATATGGTGGCTATCCAGGATGTTCCAGCAGTATATTTCGCAAAAGGAACCTCAAAAGCTCTATTCCAACTATACTTAGCACTCAATGTTGGCTCTATGAACCGTGTGGCTATCATGACTTCACGGGTGGAATGGTCGGTGGATAGCAGTACAAAGAAAAAGGTACAGCCAAAGGTGGGATATATAAAATCCTACCACATCCTAACACTACCATCTCCCTCAAAGATTCAAAGAGAAAAGGTGATGGATGTAACAGATGTAACCAAGTGTTTGGTAGCTAAAAGGATGAGGCAAGGGAACTTTTTTATAAAGCATGCCCAAAGACAAGGTTGGAAATGGTCGATTCCTGTCCATATGGATGTTGGTTATTTTAATTCAGAGGAACTGGGCAAGGCTCCCCCGTGTGTTCCAGCCTTACTCACATCGAACAAGAAGCAACCAACCGGCAATCAAGGATATATTTGGATGGTTTCGTTGAGGGAATATTTGTTTTGAAGACAAGGTTAAGGAGCTTTTGTTTGGCTTTCCTACCCCTTATTTTGTTGTATCTATTGAGGACCCAGCTCCAGCATCGATTTTGGCTTCGCTACCATGACAAGGCCATCAATTTGGTGCTTGTTCCCTCTGATCCTAGCAGTTGGATGGCCAAATGGCACTTCGTTACGTGGATCGTTCCATGAATATTTCATGGATGTCCAAACTAAATTTGTCGAAGATATATAGAAGATTGCATGCTGGTGCGAATGATCTGATACTGATTTTCTTGTTGAACAAAATAGACGGTGTCGAAGACAGTGAATCTAAGATAAGATCTAGCTAGCATCCATGCTGCAAGTTTTAGCTCAGTTTACTTCCATATTCATTATTTACTTCTCAATATTCATGCCCCGCTACTGTCAAACGCTTCGATAGGTTCATCATGCCCCTTTGCATGCAGGTGGCACTCGTCCAAACCACTGAGACTAATATGCCATTTGGAAAGGGATCTAATTAAGTGTTAAAGAACCTTCTTTGGAACAAAGTACTAGCATGCAGTTGGTAAAGAACCATAACAAAGAGAAGGGCTTTCATCTCGGCAAAGGACATTCATTGGACGTTGCTTGGAAGACTGGCGTTCCTTTTACAAATAGGGCGTGTGGAGTAGATTATATTATAAAAAACAGCTCTCTCTCCCCTCGGACTCACACTCCTAGCTTGGTGATTACATCCGAGAAAGAGACTGCGAGCATGCTCTATGACACTAGAGAAATTATTGATTGGATCAGGTCTACCGTTGAGCTATGGACCAGTTCAACCATAGAGGCACATGCATAAAAGATGAACAAAAAGAAAAGGAGCATGATATGCATGCATTTATGCATGTTGCTTCGTGGTTGGACTGCTTCACCAACTTAATTAGCAGTAGATTTGGTCGAACTAAAATGTTCATATGACATGATGTGCTACAACCGAGCTGCTCGAAGCGAGAGCTATTTCCACTTACCGTTTTAGAAAAAGAAAAGTCCGAGGAAAGCGTGATGGAGATAAGCAAATTTTTTTTTTTTTTAATTTTGCATGTACATGACTCAAGTGCTGAAAGGAGAACTCGAAGGAGGACTAACCAAGAGGAAAGGGCCCACC
>JAOXJJ010000791.1:72265-95554 GCA_025769935.1 Phoenix roebelenii
GGGAGGACGGCATGCCCAACGACAATGACACCTTCTGTTAGGCTGACGGTAGCCTCTATGTCAGCGTTCAAGAAAGGACAACGCCGAGCACAAGGGGGTCTACTACCCCTCGCCGACGGCGACGTCGCCCATCGCCAGGGACCTGCAGGAGGCCTTTGCCACCGAGTTGCCGGAGTGTAGAATCTGCCCTGGCAAGACTATCTCCATTCTCCCTCGCAAATGACTGTAAACTATTCTAGCCTTGACCAAGCCAACTCCAAGCCCTTGCGCCGCCCTCGGCGACAAGCCTTCGTCGATGCCACTGCCGGCATCGTCGTCGAGCCGACGAGGCGGCCCTTTTGGCGGACCAAGACCATCATTGGGCAGGACAGCAACAAGCAGAAAAGGGGTTTGAGAAATTTTGCATTTGGCAGTTGAAAGGCAATGGGCCCAAATGAGTAATTCAGGTTCGAGTCGGATCGGATTGTTGGGTAAACGATCCAAAATTGATCCGAAAAAATAACAAGTTGGGTTGGGTCCGGATCGGATCGAGATTCAATAAATCCAAACCCGACCTGAAAAATAGAACATGTCAATTTTAAAATCTAACCTGGCCCCACTGGTCTTCTAAAATAGGTCGGGTTGGGTCTAACTAGATCGGGTTGGGCCATGAGTCAATCCGACCCATTTACAGCCTTACATATACTATATCTTTCCATATAGCATGTAGTTCAGCTATAGAAACTACAGTATAAAACAATCTAATACCACTTGCTATCACTATCGTACCACCCATATTTTTAATAACAAAACTCGTTCCATTCGACTCACTGCCGGTTAAAACACTAATATCAAAATTAATCTTCGAGAAATCACGAGGTGATGACTTGTAAAATAAAAAAAAAGAAGCATCCGAGGAATCACAGAAAAAATAAAATAAAAAAGGCACAATTTTTCCATCTGTCAATGTAAAGGTAGAACGAGCCTAGTGAACATCCTAACAAGCGTCGACCGTCCCATGAAACAGTAAATGAAGCACGTACGACGTATTAAACAGCTGTCGCACCAAAAAGGCAAGAATCTTTGCCTCACCCGTCGCCCAATCCTCACGCGCTAACACCGCGCGCTCACTCTCTCTCTCTTCCCTCCTCTCGTAATTAACCCCAATGCCAGGCCCATTCTCTTTTGCCCCCATATATTTATAATGACGACCCTCGCCTTCTTCCCTTCCCTTGATGAAGCCAAAGCAAACAAAGCCGAGACAGAGAGACACGGAGAGAGTGAGAGAGAGGCAGGCAATGGCGAAGTGGGGTAAGATCCGGGACGTGGCGAGGGTATGTCTGATGCTCCGCAGGCGGAGTACAAGGGCTTCGCTGAGACCGGGGTGGCGGGCGCCGGTGGACGTGCCGGCGGGCCACGTGGCGATCAGCGTGGGGAGCAGTGGCCGCCGCTTCGTGGTTCGCGCCGCACATCTCAACCACCCCGTGTTCCGGGAGCTCCTCGCCGAGGCCGAGGAGGAGTACGGCTTCTCCGCCCGCGCCGGCCCCCTCGCCGTCCCCTGCGACGAGTCCCGCTTCGAGGAGATCCTTCGCCAAATCTCCTCGTCATCATCGTCTGCGACCAGGTTCGCGAATCTCGACGACCTGAATGGCTGCTTCTCCTGCTTCCACGTGGGCATCCGGAGATCGTCGAGCACGGATTCCTCGCCGTTGCTCCGGCGGTTCAGCAAGAAGTCGGTCTGGTGAGCCGCAGGTGCTCCGATTTCGCCCCTCGCCGGCGGAGGCGCAGGGATTTGGTTATAGTTGGAGGAGGAGGGTTAATTTGGGCTCGGAATGTTGTTTCAAAAGATAGGGGAGTTCGTGGGGAATGGGCGGTTTGGTTCGTGATTTGGCGTCATTTAAAGATTGGAGAAGAAGTGTGTAATGTTCTCCACTTCTCCAGTGTTAAAAAAACTGCTAACAAGACATAAAATAAAGATTACTGTGATGTTTGATTATATGATGTCAAGAGAAATTCTTGTCACGTTTTCTAGTTAGAAGTGTATAACTTTTTATTTCATATAGACAGGTGGGACCTAAAAGGTCCGACATTAGCTCAGAGTGTTTGTGCCCTTGAAATTTGAAAGTGATAATTGAATTTGTTCCCTGAGCTAGTTAGTTTGTCGTCCAAGACAAAGAGAAGTTAATCACTCTAGGTCATCGGAGAAATTATTAGATAGATCAGATCTAGTGGACTAATCCAATGGTTACTTGTCACATTATTCCACTTATATTTAAACTATTCAATATCAAAACAAGGATGAGAATTCATCGCATTATTTACCATACACATGCTTCAAGATTTAGACTTGGCCCATCTAATAATTTCTTGTGCATGAGAGGATTTGGAACATAATTTCGTGCGCTCCTAGCCTAAAAAAAGGAAGAGATGATTTTTTTTTTGTTAGTACAAATAGAGAGAGATGGAGGTTAACATGAATGAATCCATATATTTTTATTTACTACTCAAATTTTCGACTTAGATGGCTCATTTTTATCTTTTTGGTGAAGTAGAATTCATGAGATTGCCAATCCTTGAGGGGATGTTTCATTGCAGAACAGATTTTCAAAGGGAACTTGTATTGTTGAAAATATTGACCTATTCAGAATAGGAACTTTTTGGCATTTGACCGATTGGATCATTGCAGAAGAAAAGTGCAGGAAATAAAGGATATTTGCATTGAACTTCATGATTATTTTAATTTTATTGCAAAAATTACTTATATATATTCTCCATCCAAACACCCCTAAAATAATCTTAGAATAGCCAATCATATTACATATTTAATATATCTAATCTCTACACCTATTAAATAGAAAGGAAAGAGAAAGTTAGAGGCTTTTCCAAATTTTAGAAAAAATGCACAGAAAAAAGAGGTAATAAAGGAAAACCGCAAGACTTGGACTCTTCAAACTTAAGGAAAAAGAAAACCACACGGCTTGGGCTCTTAAGGGAAAAAGAAGATAAATATATCTTTTAATGAAATTAAGAGATTGTTGGGACTTTCGCTCTACTGCTAGCTGGCTGTAAACCTCCCTTTTCCTTCCCCACTTCTTCTGAACCTTACCCATATCAATGGAATGAACCTCAGAGTATACCAAGGTTTGAAGCAATAAAACCATATTGAGCAAAGAACAATACTGGGGAGTTGTATTAAATCATATCGAACCAAAATCTTGATATAGGTGTCATGCACAAAAATCCCCCCCATTGGTTGGCGTTGAGTTCCGGCTAGGTATTCTTAATCCACAAAGGAAGCCAAAACTAGTAAGGATAAGAATTTCTATTATATATTCAAATTTCAAGATTTTTTTATTGTGTTTTTATATTATTTCTTTGATTATTCCCATTATTTTTATGTACAACACTTTTGATTATTTAAATGCTTATTATTATCATCATCATCATCATCATCATCATATTTTTTGATTATTTTATTTTGTTTTGCTTCTTGGTAGGTTTTTGATTATTATTGCATTTTTTACCATTTTCTACTTATTTTTTTAAATATTGTACACATTATTAATTTTTCCTTTTCTATTTTTTGTAGTTTGAAATAATCGCAAGATGAACACTTCAACCAAAACAAAAACAACTGCTCATGTTTAAAAGAGAAGGAATCAAAAGCTTTTGCATCAAATAAAAAATGATTAGATATCTCCATATAAATATATGTTATTTTTTTATCCTAATACAAACATTCAACTATTATATTAAACAATTTATCTTTTCCATTATTGCCAATCATTTTGTTAGTGAGATATTGACAGTAAAATAATTATTAATAATCATTAAATATATTTCAATTATAATATATTTTTTATTTTATTTTTCAAGTTGTTATTATTTTTCTATTATCATCAAATTATTTTCAATTTTTATTATCTCCTCATGCATTGCACGTGTATCATTCTGGTGTGTGCACACTAAATAGAGGCTTTATTTGTGCAAAACTCTCTCTTCACCTTATGAATACTTATATTAATGATGCTATTAATAAACACTTTACTTTGGATACTAGGTATGACTCTTATTTAATGCAGTTTTTTATCAAAATATAATAATAAGAAGATTATTATCTTGTAAAATCGTATTAAATAGAGATTTAATTAGTATTACAAAATTTATGTAGAAATTAATGATACTATCAATAACCATATATTCATATATATGCAAAATATATATTTACCAAGTAAGTTACTCACAAATATCCAAAAAAAATTTAATTACTGGAACATACCATACCAAATGGGTGACCACGGATCGGATTATCTCGGAATAAGAATCATCTGTGATCTAAGATCATAATGGTCATCCCATCTAGTACTTGTCAATTAGCCCTCCACAATGGACAGCATCATCCCACGTGAAAAGGTTGAGGTGCATGTGATCACCTCGGCGGTTTCCTCTCGTATGCGGTTGGTCCAACTTTGGCACGTGTGATGCCTCCACACAATTAACAAAGTTACCTGGCTTCCAGTCCTCTTGGGCTATGATGGCCAATTTATAGTACTGCTCCTGTGTCTCTTATGGCATGGCCTGAAGGCCAGCAGTCCATGGCCTGGTTGGAGCAATTTTTGGGCCCTAGGATTTGGTTGGATCTCTTTTATTTTTTTTTTATTTTTTTTTAATTCAATCATTCTTCTATCTTGGCTTCCATCTACAAATAGATCGGGTTGGGTCAGAAATATGAATTATTGCGACTTTGTCATGCACTCTCAAGACGAGGCACAACACATGCAGCAAAATAGAATCTCTCCCTTCTTAGTTCAAAGGCTAGAAGCTATGTAGGCAATGGCCTTATCAAGATTCAGACCATCCATATCTTGTAGTGTTAACAAGTATGTCCACTAAGGCTATTACTCTCATGACAGCCAACTCCTTCCTTATCTCGTACTTGTAATCATCTGTATCAATCCCAATCTAGACCATAGATTTTGGAAAATTTTAAGCTAGAGCAACCAAAAATAAATAAGCAGGTGGAGTTCGGTTGTTTGATATGTCCGTACCCGATGATGAATTGAGAGGAGCATGGAAGGGCCTGCAATGTGGAAACCACTCACATTCTTGTTGAAGATGATTCTTCCACAATGATTGGTTGGGTACCCTCACAGACCTGACACGCTGATAGTCATCCCTTGTCGATGGATACCTTAAAGTTAGCTAGTTAGTGAGCTTGCTTTTGTCGCAGATATGTCTATCGGGAAAGATAGTGCTACGAATTGGGTGGCTTTATTGCGGATCATACAGGTGAAATAACTTGGACGGGTATTTGCTACATCCTGATTTAGTTTCATGATATTTTATTTTTTTGACTCTGTTGAATGTATTCATACTTGAATTGTGTGAACCATCCATTATATCAAATAAATAAATAAATAGAGTGTTTATCGGCTCATGATATTGCAATTCAAAGTGATTAGCAAATTAATCGAAAGTTCATGCACTATTAAGTGCTTCTTGATTAATTTCTCTACTTGAGAATGAATTGAGGAACCCATGGAAACAATTATGAATAATCCAAAGATACTTGGGTAACTCCAGCAGTACCATTTTGATGATCTTGCCCTGTTTTGCTGGATTTCTTGTCATTTATGATCTTGTTTACACAAGCTACTTTTGGACCTTGTCGTCATGACATTTTAGGGTTGCAAGGATCAACTGACCGGTCTATGGGTATTAAAACGGTTGATCTGGGCCAAGGCCGACCCGGAACTCGCCTAAACGTGACTTCAAGTAAGCTTTGGGTTCTTTCTTTGGTCCAGGTGGTCTCAGAATAACTTTTATTATATAATCAAGATTTTTGTTTCCATATATACCCTCCAAAATAATATAAAATTATATAAATATCTTCATAAAATTACTATTTATATGTATATTTGTTTAAAATACTTATTTTACATGTAAACCTTTATTTTGAGCTCTGTTGCAGCATAATAGATGCAAAACAAATTGAAATTAAAATTATAATATGTCGGGAGAAAAAAGAAGAAAGAAGGTTTTAAACAACATGTTATCCAATTATGCTCGACTTCCACCAAAATTTTGATTAATTGTTAGCATGGTTATAATGGTTGTTATTTGTTAAAAAGATTTTTTTAAAAAATTATAATATTGATCACCATGACAACATTTTTCGAGCTGGATAACCACATTAGGAAAGAATTTTGAGATGCAAAATTGAATTTGAAAATATTAATTTATTTAAAAGAAGATATCGGTAAAAGTAATAGCTACTATTTGTCTTAGTGCGACGCCATTATAATAATGGAAAAAAAATGAAAAATTACAGCCATCATATTTTTTTCACATTATTTATCTAACAACATAATGGGGGTGGCTCAAACTACTGTAGCAGTTATCAAACCGTTATTTAGAATCATGAGAGAGAAGAAAAAAAAATAGGCTTCACTGTAGGAACCCGAAATTGATTATATAAAACAGATATTAATTATATTAAAATAAATACAATGCTCATTGTTATTAAAATAGGAACACGTCAACAACCTAGTCAGGTGAAAATTAACTTAAATACTTAAAAATGAATTATTTTTAATAATAATTCATTTTATAAATAAAGAAATTACTTATATGATATCTAAAATCCCATACCGATAGAAATTGGACCTAGAGAAGTCTAAATACTTTTCTTCTCTTCTAGTAATATAAAAAGCTAGATTAAGCATGATTCTAATGTTCTTGTATATGCATTTCACAAGCAACCTTAGAGAATAAGATTTTGGTTGTAGAGGAAACGACATGGAATCAATCCAAAGAGGTGTTAGACAGTAGAAAAATATTTACATGATTAAACATGATCACTTTTTTTTAATAAATCACCATTGTTACATAGATTACATACATAATAAGTGAGATATGTATTTTTTCTGGAGAGATCGAGGCTACGAACACACAACCCTCTGTGAATTACTATATTTAACTACTTCACTCCACATACCTATCTTTTAGAACGTTATTTAGCCTAGAAAAACTTGTTCAACAAGTCTTCTTCTCTCTTTCTTTCTCTCTCTTTGGGAAGGAACACCTCAACTCTATACACCCCTCTCTCTAATGGTGTGGGATCATAATGGCATGCATGTGAAACCCTATGGTATCTCCTCTTTTATAGAGGATGGGGGTGCCAAGGTTTTCCTGAATATCTCAACTAGGGCACTCTCTAAACTCTTGATAATACTCCACTTGAGCTAGGAGGATATCGTAGGTATAGTTGTCCTTATCTTGGGTGCTGCCTCTTCTAGATACTGCACTCCTAAGAGGAGTCCATCATCTTGATGGTGCTAAGAAAGAGAGGAATTAGTGGCTCTTTCATTGATTTCCGCCCCTACTTGGATCTTATCCAAGTGACCCTCGGATTTGACCAAAGTCTAGTCTTGCTTGACCTAATCTAGCCCAAACTCTATTTTCATACTATTTCTTTAGTCTAATCTTTTCTACAATCAAATCAAAATCTTTATTAAGCCAATGTATAAATATTTAATTGAAGTTTTATTTAATTGACCTGAATATAGATAGCACATACTAGATGTGTTACTGGGATAGATCAATTCAAATTTTTACTCACCAAAAACCTATACTTCAAGTCTAGCATAGGAATATTGTTCTTAGATTTTATTATTGTGCTCTTAGTAAGTTGGATGAAACTAGTTCTTCAAATCTTTGCACAAGCTATATCTTGTAATTCAATTCTCCATCATTCTAGTTCCTTGTACAAATACTGCACCTACAAACCCTTAGCCATATATATAATCTCATGACTCATTAGAACCCTAGATCATGTCAAACTCCTTTTTTACGAAAATAATTTGTAGAAATATTTATTTTCAAAGCTTTTCAAGTTATTACCAAGGTCTTTGATTTTATATGTCCAGCCATATCTCTGTTCTAGTATGGATACTATGTCATTATAATGGTTTTTATGTTGAGCAGCTCGACCCTCACATCTAGACCTAATAAATCACTATAATCCCTATTAAGAATATAGCCTACGGAAGCATTTTTGACACATGGATTTAATTACAAATTTACTATCCTCTAGAATCCAGTAAGACATCCTATTCTTCATGTCAACGAACCACTTACAAGCTATATATTTGATTCACACTTTCACCTCTGATAGTGCTTTATGAGATGGATTGCTAGTATTGATTGTTCACACACTGGTGTCATAGCTATAAATAAATTTTGAGTACCTAGAAATATCTAGTTCTCTCTGTGGAAAAGATTTCATCCATTTGGATAAATCTTCTAGAGTACTTGTGGATTCTTTTCTAGCTCTAAAACTGATATATGACACATATCCTATATTATTTATGACTATATGTATAGAGGAGATAACCATGATATTCAAACAATTCTTACATTAGGATACCCCCTATTTGCAACATAAAGAACATACTTTGTTCATAAAATGGGTTAGATTGGTATTATCCTGGATATGGAAAAATCATTCTATTTTATCTAATAAGTATGTCAAAACAAAGTATGGACTTTAGATTTATTAACAAAAATCCCATGTTATAATACTTTAGAATAATATATTTTATTACATCAATATTACAAGTTAATATATTGTCTTAGTAATTAATAGTAAGGGTTGGCAAGACTGTTTAAGCTTCAGGGACAAATCCATTTTTAGTAATGATAAAAGTTTTAGCAACGGAGGTACAAGTGACGATACCATGATAATCAAAATCTCAGTCTAGTGACAAGATTTTGATTTTTAGTAATAACTTTTATTGCCATTAAAACGATATTTTCTTATATATATTTTTAGGGAAGGGTGATTTTGTGAGTTGCGGTGGTGGTGGGAGTCAATTTGTAAGCTAAATCAATCTCCATCAGTTATCAATTTTTAAATTTGGAACTAAACCAATTAATATTCATGATAAGTCAGACTAACCCAACCACGATTGGATTGATTTTAATCAATCCATAGATTATATTTTTAAAAAAAATAATGTAATGATTTATTGATCGTTTTCGAGAAAAAAAAATCTACTAAGAAGTTGCAATATGAACCAATAGAAAAATTTTTGTCACTGAAAAGATTCAGAATATATATATATACACATTTTGGACATAGCATGTTAAGACAACAATAAAACTTCTAAGATTTATTTGCTACATATATTTCCTTGGTTCAAATCCCTCTAACAAGAACACATCCACAATTGAGCTGATTTTAATTAATGATTTATAGATTGTATTCGAGGAAAAAAATCTACTAAATCTAGAGTAGCCACATTAATCCTACTTATAAGATGAGATATCATCACGAAACCACCAAAGGTTTTGGTTGAGTTCTCATGGTTATAACCTACTGAATTGTAATGATTGATGATAGAGTAGGTATTTTTTTTCTTCTAGGTTCTTGTTTTTCCTTTGCAAATAATAATGTGGTGTAGTGGTGGAGAGCTCTGTAGATGAGCATACTTGCACTTACGTGGTGCAGCCATCATCAGCCTCGACAAAAGAAAGACAGTGGCATTTGCAAACTAAAAGAAGAGATCCTCTCTTTTCTTCTTTTTTTTTTTTTTTGGTTGGTCCTCCTAGCTAGGGCCAGTTCGTGCATAGATGAAGTGACGCAAGACAAGCACTAAGCTGCGAAAAATAGATCACTTTATGTGCTTTTTAGATTGGAGAAAGAATGTACTCGAACTTCGAGAGTGCTGCCGGCTAGCGACAGCCCAGGGCAAGATCCAAGAACGCTAGTGGAACGGAAAAGTATGGTTAACTTTGGCACAAATGTGTGGTGGAATTTGGGCTCTCCGGGGAGCCTCCCCCCAGTGTAATGATTTGGCTCATACTGTGTAAAGGCTTTTCGTACATGAAAAGCAAAGGTAAAAGCCCCCTAAAAGGATGAAACAATGACTCCTTTCCCAGCTGAGATGGCAACATATCATATCCATATGCGTTTCATACTTGTTTCAGAGTGAAGCAAAGCAGGATGAAGAGAGTTAAATAAATGGAATGAATTAGACGGGTAAGATAAACAGAGTCAAAAAAAAAAAGATTTTTTTTACGTATAAATTTATTTATTTATTTTTTTATGTCGGAGAGAAAATTTATAAAAAAATATGTATATCTGGAATGGGTTGGAATCGATTTTACCATTTTTTATATCCGTTCTGGATCCATTGCTGTATTGGATTGAATGCCTAATTGGATTGTAGCCTCCACTACTAATTGATAAAGGTTTCAGGGCAATCATATCTCACCCACACCCCCAATGATAGAGACTCCACTTTATGACTGGCAACAACATTCTGGTTTCACGAGGGGAGAGGGATTCCCTCGGGATGGCTTCGACTAGAGGCTCTCATGTGAGTCTACACAAAAATGATTACGTTTTAAAAGATTAAAAGAACCAGATTAAGGAGTATTCCATAGGTGGTACTATGAGATTCTAGATTGGGCTCGGTCCACTTGACGAGCCTAGCCACTTAACTTGGGCCTCAGGTGGTGAGGGCACTAAGAAGAAGAATCCAATTGGAGTCTTCTTCCTCCCCGATCGCGATGAATTAGTAGTTCATTGCGATATGTAGATCGACCGGATGAGGCCTGGGATCATTTATTTAAGATCCTCTTCCTTCCTCCTTTGAATTCACCCAAGATTAAGCCATAAATTCTGAGCTCTCTTCCAAATCCTTCTTCTTCGATTCATCGTCGGAGAGCCGTCGGAGCGCCTCGTTAGACCGAGGTAAAGCTTCTCCTTCTCCTCTTTCTTCTCTGTTGTTTATGACCTTGTTCTTCATGATTGGAGCCGGTGAATCACCGGGACCTATTTCGGTCTTCATCCTCTTTATTTTGTTGCGGCCGACCGCCGGTTGGTTGGGGCTCAAGCCGCCATGGCTTATTTATTTATTTATTAATTTCTATAAATATATAGATTATGTTGTTCTTTCCTAGTTACTACTTTCTCCCCCTAGCCCATGGGCCAGATGTTGTGATGTCTATGCCATTATGACAGACCATACCCAGACCCCTACTAAACCCAAGCCGAGATTCTCTCTCATCTTCCTCTTTCTTTCTTTAGACAGTATCAGGGATCCTAGTGCAAGACTTGCTTTTCTTGTTGCTCTGGTCCAAGTTGACACAATTCGGAGATCCTGAATTGCCCCAGTATCTAGGCGGTAGACCGACCCATTACTACAGTCTCAGTTAGATCTTTTGAAATTTTGCCACTTTTGATTTTCACCTTTACTCGGATCGATTTGAGCAGTCGGGCACTATCGTCTGACCCGTCTAACTAAACTAGGATTTTTGAAGCGAGAAGATGTAAGTAACTTAATGCTTCAAAATGTGTTTTTCGAATTTTTTATAAAATGATAATTATTTTATTAAATATTGATTATAATATTTATTTTATACTTAGTTAAATGGGTTAGGCATGTTAATGTTGTGATAATAATTATTTTAAAATATGTTATGTATTATATTTTGAAATATGAAAAATTATGACCGCGCAAAATTTATTTTGTATATATATGCATTCTCAATAAAGCTATGCTCTGGCTTCCTAAATGGGAATTACTTGTTGGTCCTGTCAACTTGTAATATGTGAGAAAATGGTTTCGACACGACCTCACCGGTGACTAGAATAGCGGTATTTAGGACACCATAACACCGATGGTTAATAATAGTAGTATTTGGCATTTTGTGCATTCTGATCTATGCCATTGGGTTACGTGGCCGTAACCTGATATCTAATTTCTGGTATTTCTTTATGAAAACAATAGTCTACTTCAAAAAAAATATGCGTTATTCAAAAAATAATTTATTTTTGAGTCCATATTTTGTGCTTTTAACTAATTATTTGGCACGTTTGATCCCACTTTGGAGTATTATGTTGCTTACTGGACTAGTGTAGCTCATTATTATCTTTTCTTTATTTTTCAGTTATGGATGCTTAATTGCTCGGGACTTGGCAAGTGCACTGGCTCCTTTGAAAATACTTTTAAATATTAGAGTTTTAGTTAGATTAGTTAAAATATTTTATTTTATTTATGTTAATAGTCATTAATGTTGACTTATGTCACTATGGAACTACTGTAAAGATCGTTTGGATAAGTTCTGGATTAAATAAATTTTTAGAAATTATTATTACTTTGATATGATCCGTAGTCTTATATGCTTGTTTGATCCGCCATACAGATATGCGGCATCTGGGTTCGAGGCATGATAGGTGCCACAATAACTTTTGTTCTTCTGTACTCACAAGTAACTATACATTATTGGGTACTCCTCAAGAAAAAGAAAACAGTATATTATTGTGCCCACCTCTGTAAAGGGGATACAGCTCCTCCAATATTCGTCTGACCATTCTTTTTTTTTTAATTTGTAATCTCTTGCAGATATCACCTCCTATCTGACAAATATTATATATTGTTTTCAACTTCTTCTCACAATGGACGACATGGTGGATGGAGTTGGAGGAACCTTCCTTTTTTTTTTCTTTTCAGTTTTTTAAACCTGGAGGTGGGTGGTGGGTATTCCAAGATGAGGGCTAGAAGTGGATTGGTGCAGCTCATAAACTGAGAAGTGATAGAATAGTGATGGTGGGAAGGTGCAGCGAGGCAAGTTTGCTTGCCATATATGTGATCGATGTGCATTTTCCCTTGGAGAGTAAGATGGTGCAAGTTTTTTTTTTTAGCTTTTCACTCTTGGCTTCATGGGTGACTTTTCAATTGGGTGACACAGGGAGAATTATGGTACAAGTATGAAATTTTATTCATTTGGCTTACTAGAATAGTGCATATTCTTATTGCTAGCCAGGTTCGGGTTGAGTTGAAGGTCAACTTTAATCCAACTCTACTTAAGATTTATTTGGGATTTTTGAATCTAAGCCCAATCTAAATTTACAAAACTTCAATCCAACCCGGCGCAATGAGTAGGCTAAATGAGCAAGCTTGGGTTAAGCTCAACCCAAGTTGCACACTCTATGCAACCATAGAGATATTCGGTGTCATAAAAACCACAAAAGGGGAATGAGCCCAATGTTCAATATCTTCCTCGATCCCTTTCCACTGTTGTCTTCTAGCCTAAGTATTCTTTAGCTCCTTCTATCTAAACCTCTTTATATCCCTATTCATATTGAATACATGCCAAAATGAAACTTTAATGTCGTAAGGTTTGGGAATACAAAATCAAGTGTTATAAAAGCTCATCCTTATCAAATTCAGAAAGGATAATTGGGGATTAAATGTACAAGCCCACAGTGATGATTTTAAGAAAAAGCTTGAGTAGCAGAAAGAGAAGAGCTCGATCAAAAATTCTCATTATTCTCAAGAAGGAAAAAGTCGATCTCCTTAAGCCTTTGTAACCAATCTTCTTTCAAAATGACTAGGAAAAAGGGAAGCTAGCCCAAGGACATGGATGAAGCTGATGAAGTTAAAAAAGCCTAGGATAAAAGACAAGAGAAAATAAAAAGGCATTATTAATTGCAAGACATAATCAGGAACCTATTTGTAGGGGATGATAATAAATATATGTGTGCACGAATGGCAAACAAATGGACTTCAAAGAAAGAGAACAAGAGAAAGAGGTGGTCAACTAAAAAACTTCAAGCTCTATCACAATATACAAAGGATGTTGGACCACAATTGAAGGAAGTAGAAAAGGATGTTAAAGAAGCATGATAGGAACTATAAAAGAGAAAGCAAGAAGTTAGCAAGAAGAGCTGAAAGTGAGAAAAAATAGATTGAAGCAAGTTATGAAGGAGAAAGAAGAGTGCCATCAAGGTGGTAGCATGATGGTAAGGGGGCGATAATTCCATCCGAGTTGTCCGGATTCGAAACGTGTGGACGTCGATTAAATTAAGGAACCAGATGTCCCACGTTCGGACGGCTCGTTGGCAGATATACTTTTCTTCCACCTGTACCGAGGTGGCGCTGGAGTGACTTATCTGCACGTGAGGCGGTGAGCCTAGTGGGATGAGCCCACGGGTCGGAGAAGGCACGCAAAACCTGCGACCTGTATCGAACATTTCCTAGTAGAAGGGGGGTCCAGTAGTGGGGTTGCTACGTGGGTGGGCTGGTTCCTCCCCTCTCCTCCTATCTTCTACCAAAAAAAAAAAAAAAAAAGAGAAAGAAGAGTGGTTCAACCACCACCACCCCCAAAAAAAGGAGAAAGAAAGCGAAAGAACTCTTACATTGATTGAACTATTTTGGTAGTTCCTAAAAGAGCCGATCTAAAGCCAAACGATATCATCCTCTAAAAAAGATATCTTGTAATTGAACATGGGTAACTATTTTGGGTGCAGAAATAGAAACAATTGATGGCTAGGCTGGATAGAAGCACGAGTGTGCCACCAATGTGCGAACGGGAAAGGATGGACGGTAGTAACTCCGGTTGCTTTGACCATCAAAAATTTTCGCCATTCAATGTTGATTTTCAAGTTGGTTAGGGCTTATGTAACTAGAATAAAGTTTGAGTCAACAAGACTTAAGTTATAAAATTATTTTAACTTCAACTCTACCCTCAACCAACCTACTAGAATTTGTACCGAACATCTGAACTACATACTTAGAAATTATTTAGCCAAAAGCTTTCAACATCTCATAGACAATGACCTTATAAGACATCTCACAATATTTTTAGACCTAGGGGAATATCACCAACAATATACAACTAGATTTAGACAACCAAAAACTCTAACTTAAACACATCAAGCTCATCCTTGCAACCACTTGCTACAAGTTCAATAAAAATATATGATTTATTTGGTATGGCCCAAGTGGCAACTTTTATAATTTTTTATGAGATAAAAATAAAAACTATCACTTCAAAGTGCATTTATTTTTCATGCCTAAACTTGGAATCAAGAGGGCACGAAGGACTAAGCTGTCACTGAGCTGCCATGTACCTGAAGCCCCTGAATAAGCAACCATACATGACATGGCCATGTGAGGGAAGCTGGCGGAGAAGCAGAAGAAATCCTCGCAACGCCGCACCCTCTCTCTCTCTCTCTCTCTCTCTCCATTTCTAACATCGTATCCACCACCTAGATCTAGGAATTGGCCGTTCTGGCCGTACAGCGTGGAATCCATGTCGAAATAGGTACGTGGCAGACTCATAGCACTCGCTGAAAGTTAAAGAGTATTTGCTAGTTTACGCCTGCTGCCGATATTGTGGTTATTTTCGAAAGCTGGGTTTTTTTTTTATTTAATGCAACGATTGCTCACGCACCCACCAACAGAATCAAGAGAAAGAATATGGCGTAACAATAAAAAGGTAGCTACAAACTATATCCAAAGAACATTTTCTGAGAGATGAGCAGTAAAGAAGACGATCCAATTTGCAGTCCTATTCGTCTTTCGATATGCATGAGCAGCTTGAAATAAACCACAATCTCTTGCTATCCTATGGGTATCCCTAAGCAGTGGGTGGCCATCACCCCGCCGATCCTTATCTTGCATCCACTTAATCACCGTAGCTGAGTTCTTTTTCAAAAATATGTTGTCAGCCCTATACTTAGAACCCGCCTCGCGTAGTAATGCCATCCTATACTGTCCTGAGCTCCGCCACTATAATTATCGTGTCACAAGTGTGCCGCCCTTCAAGAACAATCAGTTAGAAGTAGTGATTTTTTATCATAGAATTCATATCTTCTCTATCTCCATCTGTAGATATACTATCATCAAAATTCATTTTGAGATGATCGGAAGGTAGAGACTTCCAAGGGAGAGACAAAAATAAATTTGGGCATTCTAGCAATCTAGCGAGAGCCCAAATATCCCTAGACATTTCGGATGAAGTTGCCATTGGTGGTGGTATTGGTGGTCCAGACATAAGTTTCCTTTTCTTCTGCTGCCTCTTACTTTCTGCCCACGGCGGCCGACTTTTCTCGTTAATGCACGAAGCCCAACCGCAGCACCAATGTCTTTTATGCAATATGCCCATTGGTGGACCTACGCGATAAATCGTACTACAAATCCAATCAGGACTTGACACGTCATCCGAAGATGTTTTGGTGCAAAAGTTGCCGCTTAAGGTGGTCCGTTGAAGTTTAAAAAAACAGAGGTGGTCTGTTAGATGCCACGTGTCCGGCAGCTTGTGGGTCCCGCCTCCAGCGGGAATCCACCAACTTGCCGTGCCGCCGCGGTGCTGCGGGAGTATAGGCGCGCTCCCTGTGGGCCCCGCCGGAGCGGGAAACGGATAAAGGGCGGGGAATCGGCTCGATTCCGCCGTGGGAAAGTGGTCCCGGGCGGTCAAATCGGTGGCTGTAAATTATTATTATTTTGAGTCGAAGGAAAGGAAAGAGTGCCGGCTTGTCAGAGGAAAAAGACTGAAAACTCCGGAGTCGGTGCCGTTTTTCTTCGTCAGACGTGCAGATGCGGGAAGAGATCCGATCAACGTAGAAATAATTCCGGCTTCCACGAATGGAACGGGATCCTCCACCTCGGATAGCTGTCATTTTATCCCTCATAAATATATATATATATATTTTTAATTAAAAATAAAATAAAATTTTGAAATTATTTGCTTCATCCTTTTGTTTTATATTTTTTTTTTTTGCACATCTATTCATTAAAAATATTTTAATTATTTAATTTGAAACCGTTAATTTAACGGCATTAGATGGTATGAGTATATATGCAAAAAAACAAGGATAACAAAAGGTAGAATAACAAAACAAGTATTTTACGAGGGTACACATGTAAATATTAATTTTAGGAGGGTATTTATATAAAATTTAATATTTAGAAAGATATTTATGCAAAAAATTTTAAAATATTATATATCGTACTAAAAAATATTTGAATATATTTCTAAAATAAACGAGCTGCCAAATTTTTGAAATACAGAATTCCATAATGCAAAAATCGCTTGATAGAGGATCCAAACTTCCAACATTACTGTTGCAAATTTTACAAGCTAAAAATAATAATCATTAACTACAATCAAAATGTTGCCTCAAAAATATCAATAAGACAAAACCGTACTGATAATAAAGTTACTATTCGGTAACTCATTAGTCATGAAATAAAAAGGTATTGAATCTATGGACTCCCAATGTTACTATATGTGTGGCCATAATAATTAGAGTGGAGAAATTACCCATGTTGTTCTTTCTTTGTGGCTTTCAAGGATACTAGTCCTCAAACTTCGTGCGAATGATCATCTATGATCAACAAACTTTTTCATACTCGGGCTACTGCCTTCTTCTCATATATTATGTTATTTTTACTGTTTACCAAAGGCTTTGTTTCAGACTTTTAACTTATTTTTGTTTGCTAGGGTGGTTTGTATTGACAGGTTGTGTATCATTTTGTTTGTGCATCAATTATTTGATTGTTGGCGGCTAATTCTATGTCAACTTTTTTCTATGTTGGTTGAGGCATAGTCTTTGTCAACTTTTATCTGCTGGTTCAATTTAGGTTATTTGAATATTGGTTGACGCTGAGAATTTTAGAATTGGCAAGTTCGAGTTTTTGATTGTTGTCGGCTCTTATTCTCTCTTCTTGCTTGTTGCTTGTCCTATACTTGTTCATGAGTTAATGGTAGAAAGGTTGTGGACAAGCTAACACTTGTTTTTTTTTTTTCTTTCTTTCTTTTTTAAAATTTATTGTGGATTTCTATCTTGCCACCTTGGGAGATTGCTGTAATGATTTTTTTTGGTGAAATGATGGATTACATGGTTTGGATATGGTTCGATATTCTATTTGTTCGCAGGTTACTTAGACGGTTGTGTCATATAGCTTTGATAATTGTTAACAATTAAATTCCTTATAACATTATTGTTATCATGATTTTCTTATGGTGAATTACATGGTTTGGATATGGTCTCCAAAGCCTTATTCACAATTTTGCCAGTAATCCCTACATGCATGGTTGCAACTTGCAGGTACATCAATGTATACAAACTATGTTGTAATCAATATATACAAACTATGATGCATACAGTGGCTTCGAGACGGTTGATGGTCGCATAGTGTAGCATCACCACTAAGATCTCACATGCACCATGTAATTCATGATTTAGGTTATTTTCTGACCTCTCTAATGCAAAGGAGATTGAGAGAATAGAATCAGGCGACGCATTTTGACCACTGCAATTGCTGGTACACCGACGGTGGATCCACCCCGGTCATGGCAGCGGCACCGTCTGCGCCGCACACGTCGACTGTTCCACATTCCTCACAATTTTGTCAGTCATCCCTATGTGGTTGCAACTTGCAGGTAAACATATGGAGCTATTGTTCCAACTACTATATGCCGTACAATGATGCATAGAATGGCTTTGAGATGGTTAACAAGAGGAACTATGTTTCGATTTCTTTTCTATCACTATCGATGATGCAAACCCTCATAGTCTGTGTCTATGCAATCCATATGTTTCTCCATGATATACACTAAAAGAGGATTATTACATATATCTTACTGTTTGTTTTCTATTTCTAATTATTTTTAGGTTTGCATATGAGATGAGGAAACCAAGAATTGCCCTGGTGGACTATATAACTTCTGCTTAACTTTGTACTTGATATGTATGGATCTTGTGTTAAAAGTTGTCAAATGAGACATGTAGTGTATACTTTTTTTTTTTTTGAGGTATAGGTTTATTCCCCTTGCTTTTGTAACATTATATTCTTTTTGATAATATCTAAGAACTTACATATATCTTTGGTCTATTATCATTCTTTTTTTAAATTCAAGTCTTTGGGTATAGATCGAATGTTGATCATTAAAGAGTCTGGTTGCGACTCCATAGACGTTAACTTGGATAGATTGCAAATATCACAAAAATTAATTATCAATAAATTAGTAATATTTTATTCAATTTATACATGATTAAATATCTTAAGAATAGTAAAATAATACTCTTTTTAATTAACACATGCTACTCAAGAAAGATAGCGTACATTTTAAGATTTATGTTATGTTTCATGATCAGAAATATTAAGTAATATTTTTAATTACAAAATAATTAATATTATTAAAAATAATTAATTAATATCAAATATAATTAATATTGATTACAATAAGTAAAATTGTTTAAAATTCTGATTTTTATTAGTGAAAATGAATAGTGTCTATAATTATTGATAACCAACATAAACTATTATTTAAATAGTAATAAGTATATGAAAATATATAAATTATCATGTATTTATTAATAAAATAACATCATTTGATTATTAATAATAATATTAGTTTATATTACTTAGACATTAAGAAAGTAATTAATTCTCAAATATTATCAGTTTATTTAACCAAAGCATGGACATATTCATATAATATATAATAAACAATGTTATTCAAATATTTATAAAATAAAAATAACATAATAATAATGCTTAATTTGTTCAACACATGTTCATATAGGGTGATAATGTGCATATCTAGGTTAATACTCACACTTACAATATTAAGACCTATATACTATTATTTAATTATGAATATAATTGATAATATAATAATATTTTAATTCCTGAATACACTCTTTGAGATATATATTTTACTTCTATTAATTAATAAAAAGGAACATAATACACATTATACACTAATTCAGTAGAAGTGGGGTAAATTCATAGTATTAGAAGTACCTTTATATGCCATAGTAACAAAATATCTAAAATCATGAAAACTAATTAGCAAAAGTGTTTGTACCTAGGAGTGTATAGGATAATGTGTATTATCCTATCATATGCATTCTATATGCACTTACACGGATAATGTCACCATTAATATCAAAAATAACTATTAAATAAACCTCTTGAACCATATTCAAATAGAATGCTTGTAGTTTCATTCTAATCTATTGGCATCTCCGTTCGCTCGAAAAAGATCCAAGTTTGCACCTCCTTTGCTATGATGTCACCATTGCAATTTTTATAAATATATAAAATATAAAAATTAAACTGCACGATATGGATAAAGATTCAGGATCTTTTATTCTGCAGATTTGCACCGTAAAGTATTGTACAGTATTCGATGGCTACCATTAAGAGTTAGACATCTATTAATGATGATGCATCTTGCAAACCATGTACAGTAGAGGATCCATGCTTATCGACAAATATTTACATAATCCAGGTCATGCTGCACCAGAAGATCTCACATACGCCATTGTACCATGTGACAGGTACAAATCGGAGACAAGTGTGGACAATTGGGCCCAGTAACCTGGACAACCTATTAACGATTTAGGTTGTTTTCTGACCGCTCTGATGCAAAGGAGTTTGAGAGAGAAGAAATCAGCCCACGCATTTGGACTGCTGGTACATCGAATTGCGGTGGACCCACACCGCCGCGGTCGCATTCTGGCTCGTTCGTTGGGATGGAAACTCCCCACCCGACACTCCGAACACCAGACAGCGACCACCCTCCCCCAAAATTTTCAATTATTACACCGCTAAGCAATCAATTTGACCCCTCATTGACACCCGTAAATCATTGGTTAATCGAAAACGACCCATCGATTTCGACCACCCAAATGACTTTTGTTGGCCACAACGCTTGTAACCGTCAAAAAAAAACCAAAAATATTGATATCAGCCATCAAAGTCATGCTCCCTTCTTGCTCCTGTAGCGTCCAGAATTGTGCTAGTCTTCTGAAAGGCTCCATTTTTTGAATTTCTCAAGATGAACTTCGACGATAGTATTGGCGAAGGATGAAAGCACTGAAAGTGTGGGATTCATTATTAGAGATCATAATGTCAAACTGATAGCGACTGGGGGCCGATGGATTTTCGACACGTCTGTAGTCAGTACCGAGCTTAGAGCTACATGGAAGAGCATCACCTATGCGAGACATGTGTTAGGTGTGAACCGTATCCTTCTTGAGAAAGACTCGGCCACGATGATCGAGTGGATTCATGGGTAGGGACGCAACGTTGGTTCTAAGCCCCTGCTCCACGACATCCACAGGCTTTTAGATGAGTATAGTCTCTATTAGATCATGCATGTTTACAGGAAGACAAATAGTACTGCTGATTAGGTAGCCTCCTTCACGGCTTGCCATTTTAAAGGCCTCACTTGGAAAGACCACATGTCTGTGCCTTATCCTCTGTATCATCTTTTCTTTTCTGATTTTGTTAGCTACGCCCATACCCATCGTGTGCGAGCCAATTATAATAAATAAATAAATATATTACCTCTTTAAAGTGAACAGTTTGTAGTAATTACGTGATATGACTAGGGGTATTTTGGTCATTTGGACGTCTGGCCCAGATTTTACAGATGGGCCTGGGGCCCAAGGGGACGCGCATTGCTTTATCTTTTGTCTCGACGAAAAAGCCCCCGGGCATCGGGTTCTACCGCCGCCCCCACGCGGGAATCCGCTCGTTTGTTTTCCCTCGACGGAAGCCGCACCCAGAGCTCGCGGTAAGAAAAAATGGAGCCCCAAAACGACAACCGTAACGTTCGAATCCTCTCAATCCAACGACCGTCCCGTTGACTACACGCCAGCACTTCACGAATCTCGAGGCACTCTGTGTAGTCACCATATGTGTGGTATACAGTTAAATCTCGTAAAAACTGTCTCCGTTTGCTTTATACGGAGGATTTTATTAGGAAAAGAAGGTGGGGGCCCGGTTCCCATCATGCGGACTTAAAAAGGTAGGGTCCATACGATGGAAGTGGAGGTTGACGAGGGGCCGAAAGCGACCGTCTGATCGATTGAGGTATACCGATCTCCCTTGACACTTTTAAAAAATATCCCGTGCCCGATCGGACGGCCCTTGTTGATCTATTTCTCCCTCGATTGGGTCCACCGGAAGGGAACAAAGGGGCGGTTGTCGTCGTATTAATCGCTCATTGTCCTACAGTGACGGATGAGCTACCTCCCCAATGGTGCCGTGGCTCCCATGGTCAGCCCCATGGATGCAATGGGAGCACCGATCAGACGCTGCCATATACGAAGAAAATAAAAAAAACAACACAAGATATATACGAACAAGGCCGCTGATTGGTTATGTCAGGGACTGCTCTTCTACGGCTCTGTCTCTTCGGGAACCTATACTAAAGTGATATGAGCAGCCATTGTTAAAAAAAAAATAAAAAAATAAAAAAAGAGAGGGAAAAAAAGAAAAAACAACGCGAGGGGGAAAGGGACGTCGCAACCGACTGATGGATCGGGAGATTCTATTTCCAGGCGGCGTCAATCACCACCGTCCAAATCGTGAACTCCCGTTCAGTGAGCCATCTTTGTCTCTCTTTTTTTTTTTCCCCTTCTCTTTTCTTCTTTAAAAAGAAAAGTCTTATATTATTTTATAAATCCGGGGGACTGAAGTGGATATAATACGTGTCGATGGGACGGAAAAAGAAAAATAAAAATGGGAACAAAGCGGGCATCTTTGCCTCTTTGGATCCTTTGCAAGAACGCCTTGCCTTTTTAAGTGTCACCTAACGCAAGGATTTTTACCCAGGAGCGGCTCCAGCTCGCCCTTTTGCTCTCTTTTCTGGCTCTCTTCTTCCTCTATTCCACCCACCGCCACCTTGCCCTGCCCTTCTCTCGGCCCGAAGTAGACAGCAGAGTATCGAAGAAGATGAGAGAAGGAAAAGAGAGAGAAACAGAAAGAGAAGGAGCGCAGGACGAGTAATAACTACGTTCTTCTCGTTCTCTCTCTCTCTCTCTCTATATCTACCTCACAACCGGGAGAGAGATCGAAATTAAAGAAAAAAAAGAGAAAATGGAATAAAAATAGCAATGAACTCATTTTTCTTCTGAGAGATTTGGTATAGCACTTGCCAGATCTGCGGCAGGACGTTCCATCCGGTAAGCCACCATTTCCTCTTGTCCCTTCCATCTCTGTATCGGTGGTTTCGAATGCGAGTCGAAGAGAGACTTCGGGCCTATTCGTTCGTTCTTCTCTTCTTATTTGGTTTTAGACGCGGGCGATTTTAATTGGTTCTTCTGGGGCAAAATTTATTGGCTTTTGGGAGGATTTCGCGGGGTATTGTTGTCTTTTTTTGGGACATTTATTTTGGATTTTTCGGCCGGCATTTACTAGGTTTTAAGCCGATGATTGGCTCTTTTTGGATTGTGTCGGCGATGAAAGATTATTGTTTTTTTTTTTAAGGAAGTTCTGATGGTGGTTGCATGGATTTTTCGAGGAGATCATCGTTTTGGTTGATCCATTGTTCGTTTTAGGTTCATTGATACGGTGAGGTTTGATTGGATTCTCAGTCCTAGTTGATCAGATGTTTCACATTGTGGAGATCTTAACTAGTTGCTGGAAAAAAATTCCTTTCTCTTTGATTATTGTTGGTTTCTTGATTTGTTATTTGACCTTTTCACAACCAAAC
>JAOXJJ010000791.1:95654-126193 GCA_025769935.1 Phoenix roebelenii
AGATGAGGCTATCGATCTGATGCTCGGTGATGTTTTTGAGTAATTCTCAACAATTGATGCACTCGATCTGTCTGATGGAATAGATTGTGCGATCATCGTCATTGAGATTTCTGCGTCCTTCTTTTCTTCTTAGAATTCCATTTTTATTTCTTTCCATTTATGTTTTCTTCCAACTTTGCTCTGGATTTGTGGTTCGGGATCGCGGAAACTTTGGTTTACTGTTCCACTGCCAAGCTTTTGCTCTGGCAGTGGCAGTTTATGGTAACGAACAAAGTTTTGCTACTAGAAGTAAGATTTCGATCCGCTGGATGGTAATTCCAATCTCTTCCTTGAGATAGGCATTAACCAGAGTGGACTGGGCAATGGATGGTTTCTGCTAACAGTCAGTAATCACTTGGTGGCTTACGCAAGTCATAACGCTCCTTGCCCCACTTGTCTTAAAGATTTGCAACTACCTTTCACCATGTTTACTTTTTTGTCAGCACATCTTTACTGCTTATCTTCTTCAATTATTTTTAATAAATATTTTAACTTTATTGATTTACTGATCTCTATTTTGGGATGATCCAAAATAGGAAATAATTCATGCTTGTGTTTAACAATGTCAGTTTAGGTGCATGATTCATTTTTCCAAGTTACATTCAGTGAATTTCAACATTTTATCGAAACTTGGGGTTTGTTGGACATTTTTAACCCACACGGTGTTCATTTTCTTCTTAATTTTATATTTGAAATATGGAGGCAAAAAACTGTCACAACACTCGGTAAATCCTTTATGATTATTGTAAAACCATGATAAGGATATAAATAAAGATTTTCACAACTTCTTTTGCCTATGATTATAGTTTTCTTGTTTCTGTCATCAGAAGTGATAAACTTGGAGCTGGAGGTTTCTTTTTTCCTCCTCATCTAGATAAGCTGCAGCTCCACTCTTTCTAATTTTCTACTTTACATTTAATGACCAATATCTTCTCACAACACTCTATAAATTCCTTTATGATTACTGTAAAAAAGCAGAATATGAATATAATTTTCGGAACTTGTTTTGCAATGTTTCATAGTTCTCTTTGTTTCTGTCCTTGGAAAAATAAATTTAAAACTCGGAGTTCTCTTTTTCCTTCATTTAGACATTCTGTAGCTTCACTGTCATCACCAATTATTTTGACTCTTTTGGTTGATATTTCTAGTCTTCATTTCTGTTATTTAGCTGATGTGCTGATGGTCATAATAGTTTTGACTTTTAAAGCATTTTATAGGCTACATTAACTGAAATGGATCGTCGAAGTTGGCCTTGGAAGAGGAAATCATCTGAAAAAGCAACAACTACAACAGATTCCACTAGCACCTCTTTGTCTAATCCAAGCGGCAATCAAGCAGATCAGGTTTGCTTTCTCTCCCAACTTTACCTTTTGCACTTGGTAGTTAGTTGTGAAGGTATAAACAATAAAAGGAAAATGCAAAAATAAATCCATGTAATTTAGGCATGATTTATGATTATACCAGCACTTCTTAAGAAATGTAAGATTACAAAAACTTTCTTTGCTAGACAATCCTACTTATGCAGTGGATTTTATTTATCTGATATTAATTTTAATTTGTCGCTTTCTGACTCTCTGTTTGTCCTGGTTTTATGGATTCAAACTCAGCACTCAACATTTTGTGAAGATAGTATGCAAATGTCTTATAGTACTTATGGATCTCTCACTTCCTTTTGACGATGATTTAAGGTTATTGATGGCTGGTTTGTTATAAATGCAAATGACCGGTGGTGGATAATTAAAAAAGTGTAACCATTTGCCATTATTTTCCTTGCCAAATTCTAGACAATGGCATGAGGTATTCCTTTCGTACATCTTATTTTTGTGACAGCTCTCCCTGCAAGTTAGACCAAATGGACCTTCTATCATATGCAAGCTCATTCTACTGTGGCTTTTGGGGCTATAACAAGGTTCTTGGTCTGGAATGTAGGTTACACTGGATTTGCAGTACCGGCCAAAACAATGTTGTAATTCTATTTGCTACTTAGGCCATACGGACCATGTTATACAATGCAAGCTCATACTAATGTACTTATGGGGCCAACTAAGGTTCCTGAGTTTTGCATGCAGAGTTGACTAGAAGTATAATTTTGGCTGAAACAGTGTGGGAGTTCTCTTTGTTATTTAGACCACATGTATCATACTTCACGATGCAAGCTTACTGTAATGTGGCTTGTGGTGGTGAACCAAGGTTTCTTGGTCTAGGATGGTTTTGCATGTAGCCTAGGCCAATATTATAGTTTTGTCTAACATTGCTAACATTTCAGTAGTTTTTGCATGAAACTATTTAAAAAGGTTGTGTAATTGATTAAAAAATTAGGAAAAAGAAATAGCGAATATATGAAAACTTTGATTTTTATGAAAAATAACAACTCAAAGACATATTAGATGCCAATTCATATTATAATATACTGAGTGGTGATATAATTGTGTCTTGATGCTGTTAGCATTGTGTTCACATAAAGAGAAATGCATAAGAATAAATATATAAAGTACATAGGTACCAAATGCAATCATATGAAGTCATAGTTATGCTCATATGTTGCACTAGTTAAGTCAGAATTATATGCTATTACAAGTTGGTTTGCTCATGATGGTCCATGTCATGAGGTCTTCAAAATTGGCTTGAGCTTGAGCTAAACTCTGTGGTATATGGATATCTATGGCTCTAGGGTCATATTAACTAATACCATCCAAAGTGTAGCCATTAGACATGTACTGTTAGGGTCGTAGACATGATCAGACACATGAAATTATGATACCCCATCTTTGCAAGATAATTGGAAAATGACAATGAACATCTGGATTAGATACATTATATAATCAAATTATGCTAATACGAGATATGTGCATGGATGGATCTCATGTTGGAAAATTAGCTTTTTCTTGATACTCGTTCATTATCACCCAAAAAGTTCCATATCATGTGAAGTCTTCTCACTCAAATTTATTCCCAAGAAAATTATCAAGAATATAGCAAGCAATAGTGCCCTAAGGTCCAAGAACTCTGGTAATCAAATGTGCATGATGAGTCAAACCTAGATATGATGATAGGAGGTGGATGTTATGATACTTTTGACCACATAACTCAAATCCACATTCGTGTGTTAGCATGAGACTCTTCTAATTAATGACTAGAGGATGGTCCTGTTCTAAGGCAAGATACTCTTGCTTCGGTAACTAGCCACTTGACTGCTAATCACTTGGTTCTGCCGCTAACTTTGTAACGAGTGTATGTGAGTTGGTTGTTATGCCATACTGGTGATGCCCATACCTGTTATTTGCAACTGCAAATGTAGGTAACATGTCTTGATGGAACATAATGTCTGAATTGTCACTTTTAGGCATGCAACTTTGATGTAGAATGTTGGTTGAGCTTGGCTTATTTTCCTAATTGTATGAGGTTGAGTGAGTCAATGATCCACTTAGCAACCATGCCTGAGCTATTCATGTATGTCTTGGTTGCAGCCAGGCCCATGCCATTAAGTCTGAGGAAAGACTGACTTTAGAATTGTAAACTACCCTCTAGTCACAATGACTTATGGTGGTCATCTTTTACATTAGCAGAAGTAAGAGATTTCAATGTCATAGGGATGCTTAGTACTGGCAGTAACATTTCACATATCTTCAAGAAAGGCACGTGACAAGTTAATTGGATCAAAATTTTCACCTGCATATCACTGATAATGCAACAATAATTCAGTATATTGTTCTTGATCTCATGTGCATGAGATTAAACCTTTTATATGTTCGTCTTAATGACTGCTTATAAAAGTGACTTAGCACTGTACAAATATTCAAATCAGATTGCAACTGAAAGAATGAAACAATAGAGGAGAAAAGAAATGGTGAATGAAGCAATTCACATCCTTTTTCTCATCTCCACCTCTTATCCCCCCCTCCCCTTGTCTCAATAAAACTGAGGAGATTCTTAGTTGTTGCATTCTTTTCTTTTGCTTTTGCTGCTATAGTGTCTCTTTGCACTCAAAAGCCACATTTAGGTTGAAAGATAACAAGGTTTTGCGGCATTTACATTCTAACTATGTGTTATCCAATATCTTGAGGGGCATCATTGTTTGATTAATTTGGGTGTTGATAAAACATTATTGATTTTAGCTCTCTATAAGGTGGATTAAGGGAGGTCAATACTCTATAAGGACATGATTTTTAAGTGTCACATTTTTAGATTTAGTTCATTTCTTAAAGGTGAAAGCCAACTCTTTGTTTCTTTAGATTTATGTTATATACAAAGGCAAAGACCATACTACTTATCGACATACCCAAAGGACATTGCAATGAGCTCAAATTCTTCATTCTTTTGGAATCAGGTCATATCCGAATGTTGAGGTCATGTTCTTCATCATGACCTTGTATACCAAGCTTTAAGAACAAAAGTACCAATAGATATGTTTTATGCTTGATGTTTCTTATCGATATATATGGACCTAAAAGTTGCATAAAAAACAAAAAGTGACCAACATAGCTTATCTTTCAGTTCTAGGAATTTGTGCGCATTTGGCTGAGCAAAAGGTAGATAGATCATTCAAGTTTATATGTTGTCATCTGGAACAAGCTTTTGCTCCTTTCATTTGCTCGTGTTCTGCCATAACTTATGTTTATTAGCTGATTTGCCTTTTATAAATGGATTATGTTCTCCTTAATTATTTTGGTATCTTGTTCCATTCATACAGCACACAGATGAGATTTTTTTTTCCATTAGAATTTTTGCCTTGATTTGATTTCTTCTAAATGTGGTTGGGTTAGTTCTTCTCTCTCAAATCGCTTTACTCTTTTGGCAGGAAAGTACAAAAAGTGTAAATTATGTTCAAGTTTCTGCAGAGAAATATGCATATCTCACTGAATTGGAGGACCAAGTGAAGGTTTTGAATGAAAAATTATCTTCGGCACAATCAGAGATGACCACTAAGGAAAATTTAGTAAAACAACATGCAAAAGTTGCTGAAGAAGCCGTATCTGGTATGCCAGTGCCTAGTCTTTGCCCTTTTGATTTAATACTGATATATTTTTATTAGTGAAAGATCTCAAAACTTGACATTATTTATTAAACATTTTGGAATATTTCTTAATTTTCAGTGCAGTCACGCGCTCATTTTTGTTTTGCAAGCTTGCTAAATATGAAAGAAGACAATATTATTGATTTTGTAAGTTGATGATTTTTCTGTTTCTTCCTTGCTTTAGGTTGGGAAAAAGCTGAAGCAGAAGCTTCAGCACTTAAAGTTCAACTTGAGTCCGTAACACTGTTAAAGCTTACAGCTGAAGAACGGGCATCACATCTTGATGGTGCTCTAAAGGAGTGCATGAAGCAGATACGGAATGTTAAGGAAGAAAGTGAGCAAAAATTACACGATGTAGTTTTTGCAAAAACTAAGCAATGGGAAAAGATCAAGGCTGAACTGGAAGCAAAAATAATTGATTTTGAACAGGAGCTCTTAAAGGCTTCTGCTGAAAATACTGCACTGTCAAGATCTCTTGAAGAACGTTCTGATATGCTGATGAAGATTAGTGAGCAAAAATCTCAAGCTGATGCTGAAATTGAAGTATTGAAGAACAATCTACAATTGTGTGAAAGAGAAATAAGTTCATTAAAATATGAACTTCATGTGGTCTCCAAGGAGCTTGAAATTCGCAATGAAGAGAAGAACATGAGCATAAGATCTGCTGATGTGGCAAACAAGCAGCATTTAGAAGATGTCAAGAAAATATCGAAATTAGAAGCAGAATGTCAAAGGTTACGTGGTCTTGTTCGAAAGAAGTTGCCTGGCCCTGCTGCATTAGCTCAAATGAAGTTAGAAGTTGAAAATTTAGGCCGAGATTATGGAGATACCAGATTACGGCGCTCTCCTGCTAAAAATTCAAGCCCGCATCATATAACAACTCCAGTTTCTGACCTTGCCTTTGAACACATTCAGCAGTTCCAGAAAGAGAATGAATTTCTTACGGCACGTCTGCTGGCAATGGAGGAAGAGACAAAGATGCTAAAGGAGGCCTTATCAAAACGTAACAGTGAGCTGCAAGCTTCAAGAAACATGTGTGCTAGGACAGCAAGCAAGCTTCGTAGCTTGGAAGTGCATATGCTTGCTCCAAACCAACAAATGAGCCCCGCAAAGTCAAATAGCTTTACCCCCTTCAATGGTACCTTAAGCCAACGTGAAAGCAACCCACCAAGCTTGACCTCCATGTCTGAAGATGGTATTGATGAGGAAGGAAGCTGCTCTGAGTCTTGGGCCACAGCATTAATGTTAGAGCTCTCCCAGTTCAAGAAAGAAAAAGATGTTAACAATAGTAAGAAGGCAGACAATTCAAATCGTTTGGAACTTATGGATGACTTTTTAGAGATGGAGAGATTAGCATGTTTGTCAGGAGAGACCAATGGGACTGTCACTATTTCAGATAGTGTGGTTGATAAGATGAAAATTGAAAATGTTGAAGCTACTTCAATGGCTGATGTTCAAAAAATTGGGGATGGTGAAGAACTACAGCTGGCTTTGGTGCCAGCTACGAATCTGGTTTATACTAGCAAGGAGCAATCAGATGGGGAGTGCATATCAAGCAAGTTTGCTTCTCCACTGTCAAAATTACAGTCACGAATAGCTTCTCTGTTTGAATCTGGAGCCCAGGACATGGATATGTCAAAACTTTTGGAAGGTATTAGATGTATTGTGCAGGATGTACAACAAGAATTGCCTCAGCACTCTGGTTGTGTTATCAAAGAAAATTACTCCGCAGATGCTACTTGTGATCAAAATGAAGATATGGGTGAAACTACAAACAGTGTGATTTCTTCAAAGCAAGATCATAATTCATGTTGTGATGCTAAGCATGTCACAGATCCAGGATTGAAGAATGCAATTTCTCAGATTCATGATTTTATTGTTTCTCTTGGTAAAGAAGTTATGGATATTCGAGGCAGGACTTATGAAGACCATGGAACAAATGAGAGGATTGAGCAGTTCTCTGCTTCTGTCAACAAAGTTCTGTGTAATGAAATAAGTCTAATTGATTTTATTCTTGCCTTGTCCCAAATTTTGTCTGAAACCAGTTTCAATATGCCAAGCGATAAGGGCAATGGAGGAGAAAGTAATGGTTCTGATTGCATAGACAAGGTAACTTCACTAGAAAATAAAGTGCTTGAGCATAAATCAACAAAAGGGAATTTCTCAGGAGTGTGTTCGCTTGTACCTCATTCTTCCTCTGATCCTGAGATTGAAGGGCCTATTGGCTGTGACTTTGAAGTAAAGGCCACATTTCAGAAGTCCTCACCGGAGGAATTTGAACACTTGAAATTAGAGAAGGAGAACATGGAGATGGAATTGGCTAGATGTAATGAAATGCTGGAACGTACAAAGTCTCAGCTGGTTGAAATGGAACAAAACCAGGCAGAGCTTAAATCACAATTGGCTGCCAGTCAGAAATCAGACAGCTTGTCGGAGACACAATTGAAATGTATGGTTGAGTCCTATAAGACACTGGAATCACGCACAAAGGAATTAGAAGCGGAAATAGTCCTGCTGCAAACAAAAGCAGAAAGTTTGGATAATGAACTTCAGGAAGAAAGACACAACCATCAGGATGATTTGGCTAAATACAAAGAACTTCAGGAGCAAATTGAAAGGTTAGAATTAAAATTACCTACCTGTCATAAATTATGATTTTTTTCTTTCTCTTTTTTGGCTTTCTATATCTTATGGGATTATTTTTGTTTGTCCTGTTGAATTGGGATTCTCTCTTGTGATATCCTTATACGCTTTTTGTTTAATTGAAGGAATGAAAAGAGTTTAATGTCCTCTGATGCTGACACTGATATCAAAACAAAACAGGTAAGGAGGATAGACTCCAGATATGTATAACACTATGAATGTTCAGATAAAGTAATTTGTAGGATCGACTTCTATTATTGCTTTCTCCTATAGTACTTGAGCATTTTTCTGTTGGGATAAATTTTCTTACGCTCTTAATCTGCTTTCATTGTTCTGTCATGGTTTATATTCATTCTCTTTTTTAGCATAACTTAATTAAGTACATTGCAACCCTTATCATTTTAAATCAGATTTTCAAACATTTTGTGGATTCTCTACGTACCTTCTCATATCAAATTTGCTGAATTATAATGGTATTTAGAACTTTCACATTACAAATATAAACTATCGACAGTTAGCAAATACTCATTCCAAATGTTCCACACCATTTGCTCATCATCAAATATTAGATGGTTTATTGCAGCTTTTGACCTAAATCTACGAACTTTACTATCTCCCCTGCCAACTACATTCTCTATCAATGAGGTGATATAGTCATCATAGCTCAGAAAGGAGATGGTGGACCACCTTGTCTTGCAAAAATGGTTTTAATTAATCCTCAAGGTTTGCCAAGTTGAAGCTTCAAAAATTTTAGCAATTCACATAATTTAAGCTTGATCAATGCCCATATAACTCAAATCATGAAAAACAAATTTTATACTTACTGTAGCACAAGCTTTTTAAAATCCACCATCTTGTGCTTTCTCACAGTCCTTATATTGATTAAATCTGTTGTCATTTCTTGTGCCAAAAAAGATATTCGCCCCTACTTTTATACAAGAAGACTGGTTGGCAAAAGATAACCTTCCCTGCTATTCACTTGCAATACGGTGGAGTTAGATGTTACTTTATAGATGCCCTGTAACTAATAATTGTTCTAAAATCTCCCATGATACTAGTGGATCTTGTTTTGGGAACTAGTGCTAAAATGGTTTTCTTAACCTTCTTAAGGATCAGACTGTTAGATTAATAGTTCTATATAGTTCATAGACCTTGTGCTCAATCAATTTTCAATGTTCTCTGGATAAATAAGGCAGTGAAATCTAGTCTAGGAGCTTCACTGGATCTCATCCCACAAATGATGCTTCCCACTTCTTTCATTTCCTTAGGTCATCCTTGCCCTACCTGCATGAGATAGCTCCCCCTTAAGGTAATATCTTTAGGCTCTTTGTTTCATTCCATAAAAGATTGTGATAAAATCAAAGAGGTTCCTAGTTGATCTCTTCTATTGTTGCTGATTTTTCTCAGTTCTATATGGTCAGTGTCGTATCTTGTTCCTGGCTCTTCTGTTCTTGGGTTGAGCATAAATGTCCCCATGATCTAATCAGTGAGCTCTAGATGTCTTCTGTCAGAATTCCTCATATTCCAAGATCTGTCATATTGATTCCTCATCTTAGTCTCCATCTCAGGTATCTCTCTACCAGACACTATGTTGCGTTAGTTCCTGAATTCTGTTTGGCTTATTGCAATTCTTGTTCAACAGCTTGTTTCCAAGTTTATTTTAATGCTTAGTTTAGTTCTGTTTAGACTCCATTCTGTTCAACTTGTTTCGGGAAACCACTTGACTCTCCTTAGCCCAATCTTTAAATGCTTGTTTAACAGTTTTTGGATTCTGTGCTGCTACAAAAATATGATTCAATTTAATATTTTATCACCAAGCTTCCTTCACTAATTAATCATTCTACCTGGAAAATCTAATTTCTGAGTTGAAGAATCTAAGCTGTTCAATTGGATTATTTTAGTATTTCCAACATGGGAAACCAATCCCCAAAATGTTTTATTGCCCTCGGTCATGGTTGAGCAGATATAGATATTGCTGCAAATCTCCACATCTTCATTTATTTTATCAAGTTCTTCCAGCGGTACGTTGTCTGATTAACTGGATCTTCCTCTAGAACCTCATACAAATCTAACATTGTAAGGGAGGTCTCATCTTATTGCACAGTGGGCTCTGCAAACCTTTTTGAGTTTTTTGTGCTAATTCTACATAAAATTGAAGTTCTTATCCAGATCTATCATTGTGTTTATGTGTATCTTTCAGGTTGTGCTTCATGATGAAGTCCTTGCTGCTTTGATAGAAAAATATAAGTCCACAAATATAAACATTAATTATCATGCTGACATGACAAAGATATCTTAAATCTAAATGTAGATAACTTTTGCGAAAAACAGAAATATAAGTTCTAAGCTATGGCTATAGGGAAATACTTGAGCCCATAACTATATTAATTTTTTTTTTAAAAGAACTTGAGTAATATAATTTTTTACTTTCTTCCTGCCAATATAGAGTAATAACTAATAAATCAGTCACTAAGTTTAGATGTGGCTCCTGGCTAGATTTTTCCCTCCATAAATAGCTACAGCAGTAGTAAAACACATGCACACATACTTATGTGTACATGCATGCATTCATAAGTACATATGTAAACAATTGATTCTGCCTAATTTTTGCTAACTTTGCTGTTGTCTCCACTTTTTCTAACTGAAGATGGTGTCATTTGCTTATTTTTAATAGACTCTTTTAGTAAATCCTTTGTCAATATTACGACTTCCCCTATTGTTCATACCATTTAAGCAAGGACCAACTATTCTCTTCCACAGAGTCGCCTTTCCATTTTCTTAGCCCTGAAACTCTGAAAAAGCTAATGTAGAATCTGATATGACATAAAACATGACTTTTGTTTGTATTTGAGGTTTCCTTGTATTTCAGGTGCCAAAGTTCTTGATCTTTTTGAACTTTGGAAGGCTGTTAGTTCTCTTGCCTGTCCTTCCATTCCTCTGAACATCTAATTTGAATTGTTTCCATCCTATTTAAATTTGATCTTGTTGTTAAATTTTCATTTGAAGTATCCAAGTTTTCATTTCCCTTTTCCTTTGTTTTATTTGGTATTTTCAGGTTTCAATCCACTTCTTGCATTGTCAGTATGTTCTGTAGCTTTTCTGAATCTCGATCCATTTTAATTTTTTTTTTCTTGCAGCACTAGCATCTTTTGGCCTTTAAGAAGTTAGATTTACATTTTTGCATCTTTGTCCAGCTAGCTGCTGGGGACTTTTCATTTCTTTTCACAAGTTCTATCTTTTGCTTGAATCCTGACATTTCTTGCCATTTTGATCTTTATTGTGTTTGTCCAACATATAACGACCTAGGACCACCCAAAAAGGCTAGCCACAGTTTATTAATTGAAGTCCTAGGCCCAGCTTAAGTACCAAGACCTCTGCAATACATGCTCATGTGGGACCAAACACATACTTGTGCCAGTCCTTGCACACTACCATGTTTAAGCCTGGTGCCCTTGCTATGAGAAGGGTCCAATTAAAACACCATGATTGGCTCATGGTCAACCTTAAAAGGCATGAGCTACAGTGTCCCCTAGCAATATGGGCTGTAGGTTGAGTCAGCTCTGATACCATCTGCAACGTCCTAGGACTTTACCCAAAAAAGCTAGCCAAAATGTCATTAGTGAGGGTCCTTGACCCTGCTTAGTATCCAAGGCCTCCCTAACACACAATGTGGGACTAGACACATGCTCATGCAAGTCTTCACACAACATACCAGCATCCTAGACTTATGCCATATGTTCGTGTTTTCTTTTGTTCTCTTCTATTAACATGCCAATAATCTCTTCTTATTCGGTGCTTTCTAAAACTTCTCTCATTGTTTCATTTTTTTGATTTTCTCTTAACTCATTGTATTTTTTGGTTCCTTGGATTATGCATCCTGTCATTACTTGACACATTACTAGATTGTCTTAAGGTTGTTTTCATTTTCTTTGGTTGAATATTTGTTTTGTTGAGTCTTTTGTTCCTCATTTACTCCCTTTCATAGATTCATTTGTTATCTATCTTCATATTTGGTGATCATACACTAGTAGTCAATTCTTCTAGACTTACCAAATAGATAATTCGGTACTATATTACTGGAGGATTGCAATTTGTTTTCTCATTATACGTGCACCTAGTATTTGACAAGCCTTGTCTCCAAGGTCTAAATATTCTTCAACTTCTGAATTCATTTCTTTTGCTTGCTATAATCAACTCTAGCACCATGGCTTTTCCGACCCAATTCATCTCAAAACTTTTTTAATAAGATGTAGCTAATATTCTTTCCATGTCTGTCATCTATTGCTAGTTCATCTTATGTGTGTTTTGCCTACTTGTAGTCGGATTGCTCCCTCATAAGTGGTCGTGTTGGGTGGTTGTAGCCACTGGGAAACGAACTTGGTCTATCACAACACCAACCTGATTGATACGGGGAAGCATAGCTCGTGTAGAGGAAGCCTACAATTTCATAGACTTGCTACTGAGGCCTTTTGTCTTGGCTTTGCTTATCTATCATATTGGTCATATTATATCTGCATACTCTTTTAGGTTTCCTGTAGTTCGATGTGCCTTGAGCTCTTCCTTTCCCATTTACATATCTACCATAGAGTTTATGGTTATATTTCTTTTTTTGGTATTCTTGTGGCAGGACCTGTTCTGGCTTATGAGTTTTGAAAGAAAGGGATTTAGGAAAAGTATACCAGCCTATTAAAATTTGTCCCTGGAAAACATATTTTATGTTTGTCTTGCTCACATACAAGTTCATAAATGTTGTGTTTGAACTTGTTCCCAGCCATTTATTGAAAAACTAGAAAGGAAATGCAAGTTAAAATACAAAGAAATACAAACATAAAACCAAATAACAGAGAGAAGGGAATTTGCACGAGGCTATTTCTTTATAGACTCATGATGAGTTGTGCAGATATACTCCTCAGTGATCTGCCTGTTTATGGTACATATTTGGCTTCATTTTTGGTGATATGTTGTGATTTAGTTCTTGCCTCACAAGTTTCAGTTATCAAAGGATAAAGGTTATATTGATTGTCTCACTTATGGTTTCCAGCATCAACACTTACCATAAAGTTGAGGAGACTGGTTCTTACAATCATTTGTCAATGATGCCCTTGAGGATGTTCTTAATAGTTAATACATAAGGTGGTAGCAACAATTTTATTGAGTATAAAGTAGTAATGGACCTTGGAAGACCATAATAACGAGAGACATTCCAGTGGCTTGATATAAAGATATTAGTTTCCCCCCCTCTCTCTCTCTCTCTCTCACACACACACACACACACACACGCACACACGCACGCGCGCGCACACACACAGGTAGGAGCTTACAGCTTTAACTCTGTACCAACAACTCTGTTGGAAAGCACCTTATTATTTTTGTTCTGATGTGAGAATTGCCATCATCTTTGATTCTGTACCATCTATTAGGGATCGACCGTTCATGTCCAGTTGTCCACTGTTTGCCCCCTGCAACCAGAGTTTTCTTATTTCTAGTTTGTCATCTAATTTTAAAGCCTAGACATACAGCTTAATTAAATATAAATATTCTCAAGAATAATCTGGCTACTTTTCATTTGATATAAAGGTGTATTTTGTAGTGAGACTAATATCAGCCAAGTCCTGGTACCATTAACACTTTAAATTTTCCGCATTATGTATAGACTTTGAAAATACGAACATCCTTCAATTTTGTGCTAAACTTTTTTATGCGCCATAACAGGAGAGAGAGATAGCAGCAGCAGCAGAGAAGCTTGTGGAGTGTCAGGAGACCATACGTGTTCTTGGCAGGCAATTGCAGGCAATGCGTCCACCTGCAGAATCCTTGAGTTCCTCTCCAAACAACAGACACCGAATGAGTGATTACTTGTTGGAAAATGAACCAGGCCCAAGTGGCATTAACCCTCAAGTCATGCATGCCTCACCACACTCGAGTCACTCCGAGATGGAAAATGCTGCTGTTCCTATGACACAGAGAACAGGAGGCGAATCTCCTTTGGATGGATATAACTCCCACATGAGCCCATCTGACACTGAAGCAAGCTCATTTCCTAGATCACCTATCAGCTCGAAGCGCCAAAAGCACAGGTCATCCAGATCATCATTCTCAACTTCCTTTCCTAACACCATGCCTGAGAAGCAAGGACGTGGTTTCAGCAGATTTTTCTCCAAGGGGAAGAGCGATCATTGACGCATGACATGGGAGCAATTCTCCACTGCATATAATTGTGTGACTATACTTGATCTGATCTGCCATGAGTTATTAAATATCTCATAAAACTTGAGCAATTTGCAGTCTTTCAACGTAGTTTTTCTAAGCTCAACAGATCCTGCTTGAAGAAGATCATGTTCATTTGTATTAGACAGAGAAGGTGTAAAGGTTACTGTAAATTGGCATGGAGGAGCGCATTCATTTTTCCCCCCTTTTCTTGTGAAGAACAAAGGAGTTGTTTTAGACAGCTGTGTTTTTGGCGCTACTATTCATTTTTGTACAGCTAACTTGCATAAAAGCTATTGCAATTGAAGATTATGGTCTTTTGGGCAGAAAATTTTGTTCATTTATTAATATTACCTGAGAGTTTTAAGAGCATGACATACAACTGGACTTGTTAAGGTGACTCCTGCAAGCAAGTATTCAAGCCTACAGTAATGATAAATTGCTCATTATCATTATCAAGCTTGTCATGACATCTCCAAAGGAGCCTATCTGCATTTTTGTCACCATTTCTTGTGGTTAAGGATAGTTCAATTCTGGATATGCAGTTGTTGGATATATGATCTGTTAACTGTAGACTTCAGAGCGGTTCTTGGCCATACTAATCAACCAATATCATGTTTTGTTAGGTATCACTTGTGACTTATCTGACATGAAATGAGTTGGTTGTCCAATTGGTAAACCTTCCCCTTTTCTTACACTTGAATTACTCCTCTCTGACTCTTTTGGGCAGGTTCAATTTTGCAATGTTTTCTCCATCGACAATCATGATGCTTTTGATCTGGTCATAGTCATCCAAGGGTAGAAGCAGATATTTTCCTCCCATATTGTTTTCTAAATTGATAGCACACTTGCTCCTCAACCCTGGGATTATCAAGTTCTCTTATTACTCTTTAACACCTTGCAAATGAGTCCACGGTGTCTACAATCAAAAAATTAAAAATTTCCTGCTATTCTACTTCCTACCGGTTTGGTGTCTATGATCAAAGAAGAGAGATTATGTTGTTTTCTCAAATTATATAATAGTGTATGTCATTTCATAAAAAACTAGTCCTTGTTTAATGATATTAATATATGATTTTGGGAAGTGCTTTCCCATGAAGTTTAGAGCCAGAAATGCTGTTTAAGCCACACTTCCATTCATTGTTCTGTTATTTTGAAGGCTACACATTTTGTCATTTCAGTTGTTGGCAATGGAACTTCTTGAGTTCTTTCATATTTAAGCTGCATCAGTCTTATAATCATTTTGCATTCTGTATTGTTTCGATCATGTCGTCCAAATGGATCTTGCAGCGTGCAGATATACCTCCTATCATTCTCCGGACAGGTTATCATCACCATCTTCACCAGAATCTTCTGGCAAACAAATTTCAATTCGAAACATTTTCGATAGGGTTTCAGGAATGGCCATCAACTTTAATCAGCAGGTTGAAACTGAGGGTCAAATAATATACAAGTTAGAATCCTTTACCAATTGGCGACTAATTATGTCATTCTATAGTATCAACTTCTCAGGATTAAGTACAGTAACCAGAAGATAAAACCAGTTTTGATTTGGATGACCTACTTTACCAAAATTTTTCTTTGTTCAAAGGAGAAGCCAACCTTTTTATCCACCAATTGCCCATCACTAAATGCTATACACTACCAAAAAAACTATTCAGACAGTCTCCTTCGACACCTTTAATTTAATATTGATTCTAAGCATTTTTCCAGCCAATCTCTGCAGTCTTCTATTCTTGGATAAGCTCATCATCTGACCTTTTGTATAGCCTCCAATCCTGCTTGCTTCATGATAATGTTCCAAATTAACCTCAATAACGGTCATGCAATAGGAACAGCATTTTCCATCACAAAAACTTTTAAGTTATTTGGTAGGCATATGCAAAGATCACCTATTTTTCGAAACACTAGGCAATAATCCATATAGCCTCATTATTGGCCCTAGTAAAACCGTTGAGCTTCACCGAGAGTGATGTTTCAGTTCTACTGACCCTCGATCAATATCATTAAGAAAGCAACAAAATTCTCCTCGAAGAATCAATATATTCAGTGTGTTAATGGGGCCGGATCTCTGGTTGCAATCTTATTTAGGATATAGACTGTGTACCAGCTTGGCCCTTGGCCTTGGAGGCTCGACTCAAATTGCCCAAATGAGTCCCCCCAGGCCTACTGCTTGCGACTTGCCAACCTAGCACAGGCTTCACCCTGAGAACCATTGTTGAGAGCCTAGCCTAGGGTTTGGAGTGGGACATGATCTCGGTTCCAGTGACTGGACTCTCCAGCCAAGGCTATATATAAGACACTAGGGTTTTAAGAGGAAGATCTCTCACCATCATCCCATGGTTGGCTCTCTGTAGCAACACCTTTTCATTTGGGCCCTATCAATCACATACAGAGCCACAAATTTGCACCAGGTTGTTCCCATGGGCCCTTCTTGTCCACTTTGTAGGCCTACAGGCCAACCCTTTGATTAAATTGTAGAGATAGAATCATGTCCAAGGGCGTCCTGTTAGCTTCCTTTTACTGTGAGGAAAGTGACTATATTAACAATTTCCGAAGCAAAGCCTCCATTAGATATAGGCTTAACATGAGCAGACGTGAGAATCCTTCCATCTCCTTAGTCAAAAAGTTCATTAGGGAGGATGTGTCCATATCAATATCAGTAGATGTCCTTATTCAATGATTAATGGAGTCTAATAGCTACTAATTGATGGCCTTCACCTAAGATTTGGACTAATCAAGGACGGTAGGCAGCCTGTTGAGATATCACATCTTCCGTGATAGAGCAATGACAATAAGGATAAGAGGACTTATTAACACTTTCTTCTTGGTGCTTTGTAGCGAGAGTCGTTGCACTTGTTTCATAGGTTCATCAAGATTCGGGAAGTTGCCATCAGGGTTTTGAATGACGGCTATTATAGGATGGTGACAGATGTTACTGTTGTTTGGCTGGCCTGGCCTCTCCTTTAACTGTGCATATACACAGTAAATAATTATAATAGAAAGCATTATTTAGTCAGTGTACCATTATAACCACCACTGTAAAGGAGATAATTTGGTCATATTTGACCATGGAATGCATGTTGAGATATCTCACGTTGTGTGAGCAATGCAAGGGAAGGGTAAGAGAAAATCTGACAACCTCTTCATAGTAGTATGTCTTCTGTAATCTCTTCTTACACTGCGATATTGGCTGAAATTTTGATTATCATATGTACAGATACATGACAGATGATATGTAGCAACTGGTATTCTCTCATTATTCTCTTATAACAAGTATTGTATTATGGGATAGTTATTATTTGTACCTTTTCGCTGTTTCTTTTATTAAAAATGCTATTTCTTTGTACATGTTAAAATGGATTTTTCATGTTCAAATCTAAATAATACTATCATTTACTCTGCGAGCGATGGCAATGAAATAAATAACTTGTTTTCGCTTGGTCGTTAGTGATTCGCATTATGAAGGATAAGATTCTAAAAGCATTTTATTGGGGACGGAGTGGGCGTTATCCTTAGGGAATATTGATAATGTTAAGATGATAATGACACGAAAGTGTTAGATGCTTCTTAGGAACATTTGGGGACCAGCAGGAGATGCCTCCAACAACAGACAAGCAATAAAGGTGCTTGTGACATGTTGATATTATTTGTTACCATCCCATCTTGGTTGAGAAGACATGCTCACTTCACCAGCCTAGGCAATATGATATATCATGGTCTTAGGGTTTACAAACTATGCAACCATTATCAGTATAGTTGCACATTACTGCATCACCATAACTATGGTATGTGGGTTGCCCAATAATGGCACTACAATTGTACAACTGTTATGAAGATTGCATGAGATTTATTATGCTAAATCAGTAAAAACTATGCAACCATTATTAGTATAGTTGCACATTACTACATCACCATAACTATAAAAATTGGACAACTGCAAAACCTATTAAAATGAAAATAAATAATACTAGAATTGCTTTTCGTGGTTTTAGGAGAAAGGACAAAGTTCCTAGCTATATTAAGTAAACTTAGTTGTTTTTTATTCTAAGTCTAACCATCCAGCTCTAACCCTGACCATTTGACTTTGATCCTAGACACTCGATCTAACCCAAATCTAGCCTATCTGACTTAAACTTTTCCATATTATTCGAACGTCGCACCCTATTTCGATCAAGTCCAATCACCACAAATTAAGCCATACCTGATCTGATTTATCTTATACCAACCTAATCCTACCTATCTTAACCAAATCCTGGCTCAATTAACCCCAACCCTGATGGCCAAACACAATATATACATCCTAAATGCCTAGGATGTATTTGTATTAAAATTGGACATAACTTGATTCAATAAAACTTAGGGCTATTTGTCGTAATTGTATTTTCATTACCATTGATAACCTTGTCCTCATAATTCATTTCCTTAGAATGATTATATGCTTAATTAGGGCCGAGAACAGATCGGATATGGGTTGGATATAGATATATCCATATTTGTATGCATATTTTTCAATGAATATGGATACAGATATTAAACATATATCAAAATTAATATCCATGTTAATTTGTTTTAAGTGGATATAAATACGAATTAGATATTAAGCATATCCATCTTTGTTATAAATGGATACAGATATGAATTGGATATTAAATATATCCATAGTTTCTTATCCGAATATGGATATTGAATACTTGTTTTGGATATTAATCATATTTAAGTTAAATTCAATGCTGAAAGCTAGCAATAAAGACATAATCATAAAAAAATTAATTAAAAAATATAATTTTAACAAGCATTTATTAATAATAGAAACTAATAATTTTATAAAAGATACATCGCTCAAAATTGCTCGTCATTGAAGTAGACGGATCTATGGCACCTTTAAGGCATCTCATAGCTGTCGCTAGTTGCAATCGTTGATTGGAAACTAAGAAGTTGATAAGATCTTTGAAATCCTAGTTGCTTAAAGATGATGAAGAATACAGAGGGACAAAACAGACGAATGAGAGGTTTGAGCCTTTCGAGCTTGCGGAGTGATCCAAAGAATTTTATTTAAATCAGGTATTTCATATTCGGGTTATTGTCTTAAATGACGATCATCTGATATTTGGGTTTCTTTTAGTTTAGATTTGGTTAATCACTTAATTGATTTTTTTGATTTAACTTAATTTAAATCTTTTCTTTTCACTTACTTTTGTTATACGGATATTCGAATCTGGATCTGAATTCGAAAAAATCAAGTGTATCCGCATCTATATTCGGTGACTATTTGGATCCGTATCTAGATCCGATTAGACCAAAAAAAGAGTATCAGAATCTGACTCAAATCAAATACGGAAACAGATACAATCGGATATAATTCGAAATGCCTTTAGCCCTGTGCTTAATGTAACATTTTTACATAAATATGGAGTATATTATGATAAATTCACTCTTTTTTTAGTTACCTTCATTCTCTCTCCTTGGACTACAAGTGGCACACTCATAGGCCTCCATCTCGTTAGTTCTTATAACTACCTTGATTTTTAGATCCAAATCCAGAAAAATCAAGCGTATTCGCATTTGTATCTACGAGCTTTTTGAACTGACTATCTGGATCCGTATCCGAATCTGATTAGACTAAAAAAAATAGCATCCAAATCGACCCAAATCAAATACGAAAATGGATACGGTTGGATATAATTTGATCCGCTTTCAGCCCTATGCTTAATGGAACCTTTCTACATAAATAAAGAGTATATTATGATAAATTCATCCTTTTTTTTAGTCACTATCATTCTCTCTCTTAGGACTACAAGTGGCACACTCATAGGCCTCCATATCATTAGTTCTTATAACTACCTTGATTTCCCATTTTCTTCTTATTTGTCATGTGTCCGAAATACCAACCCTCCATGCCACCTTTCTTGTACCAAATCCTTGCATCACTAGAAACAAAGACAAAATATTATCCATAATATCCTCTCTCCCTTCTTGATACTCTTCTCATGGTATGCATCTAATCAAATTTTCGTAGTCCATTCAAAATCATCAATCAATCAAGATAACTTGATTTTAATTCACAATCATCCCAGGATCAACCAAATTAGTCTACAAGTAACCAATATCCAACTAATATGCCCAAACCAAAATACCAAAATACAATATCCAAACCATACATCTAAATCAAAATACATCCACTTGGTTTTGACTATTTCACAAATGTATACCACAATAACATAATCCAAACCAAAATACAAATATCCATACATCAACAGTCTTGTTCTCCAATTCAAAATAAACAAATGAGGCCTCCACTCCATCCCACAATCGAGTATTAATAGTCTTTCCTTTCTAGTTGTTGGCTAATAGAGATGCCAATAGTCCTTTTCTTATCCTCTCACATTGCTAACTTTTATCCAATCCTAAAACCATATCACCTTTAGTTTTCACATTCATCTAAGCTAGGTGGAGAAGCCCATAACCGCAAGGGTAGCCAACATTATTTTTTACACTGCATTTCAAAATGACATTGTAAGACACATGAAAGTTTTAGAATCATCTAAATTCTTGCAACCAATTAACATCTTCTTTTAGGTGCACTGAAACCTAGCTAGTTGATATCCCCCCCTTTTTTTTCTTTCTTCAATTTTCCTCTTATTGTAGCTATCTATTTCTTCTTTTCCTTTTATTTTAGAAAAAGGTAGAAGAAAACTCTCTTTGTAAATTAAAATAGAAGCTAACATAAAAAACCTGTCAAAGGTAAGAAGAAATACAAAATAAGATATAATCAAACAAAGTCATTGCACCAACATTATAAAGCCAAGGCCAAAAAACAAAGTTATAAAATAGAAATCAAAAGAAAAGTAAAGAAGAAGAGTTAAGACAAACTAAGATGAGACTAGCTAACACAACCTAATTAATATTTTTTTCTTATTTAAACTTGTGATGAGCATCTAAAGTTTTTTATTATTTTTTTAAGAAGAGATTTGTAGGCAATAAGCCCTGTAGTAGGGTTAAACCTTCCCTAGGAACATTTAAATCTCCAAATTGTCATGAAGGTAGAAACATTTGATTCTGGGCCTTGATAGAACCACCAAAAAACTTAACTAGCTTTGCGAATGGGTACCTTCATCAAACATATAAAGCTTGAAAATAGATAGTAGATAAGTTGGAGAGTTTCAGGGAGCACATGAGATCTCATAATCTCATTGATAGAAATATGTAAACCTTTGGTCTTCCAAGAATCCATTTGCAAGAAATGGTAGAGTTTGCCTGTTAGAAATGTGGTGGTAGATGATTATTCATGGTGGGTCATTTCTTATAAAAACATAGTAAGGAGGATTTAGGGTTAGAGCTACTTGATTTTACCCTTCTCCTTTATAGAGAAGATTTCTTCTTCTATAAGCTTCCTCAAAGTTTTATATCAAAAATTATAGGTCTACTTCTACATCTTTTTTCACTTTTTCTAATTGAACCTATTATATCCTTAAGTTATGTGTCTCTTAAGTAATGTAAGAGGAGATCATCCCAATTCACCATTGTATTTACTCAGGCTGGTGAATCTATTTTGAATTGTATTTTCAATGTAGGATCAATCGTTAGAAAGACATCTCTTAGAGATAGTGAAAAAGAAGTTGTAGGTAGGTCATAACACCTTACCTTTTGTGGGTGTTACTAGAGAGAGGGCCACAATACGATTCAAGAATGTTTCTAGAGTTGCCATTAATTCTTTCAATGGTGAAAAACTAGAAAACTTAAAGGAAAAAAGGGATGGTTAGGCTGATTGATGCGAATGCAAACTAGGAAACTAGGAAACCCTCAATATAGAGGCATTGTGCCCTTGGAACATGATTGCCTTGGCCTCATCGGTGCGATGCCTTATACCCTTGGCCTTGCCAAATTGAGACATCCTTGGAATATAGGAGCAATGCCCTTGGATGGAGGAGAAAATGGGAAGAAGAAAGATGGAAGGAGTAGGAGCAGATCTTGTCGTCGATGGAATCACCAATAGATCTTGTCGTCAACGCTCAATGTTATCGATGGACTCATCGGTGGTACGTATCTTATCATCATCGGAGGCCCCGCTCTCATTAAAGGAAGAGACAACTTGGGGTTGAGGCAATCAGACATGGAGGAGATGACTCGATAGATCCACTATTTGCTTTATGATTTGTGTTGGTGGAAGAATGATGGAGCGCGTAGCAACGAAAATGGGTAATCCAATGGTGGTTTTGTCAAAAGGAAAATAAATCTTCTTTAGCATGAAAGTTCTGATTTGGCCTATCTGAATTAAGGATATGTTTACTTTTTTACTCACTCTGTTAATGGAGCTAGGATCTAGATAGGCCATTGAGACACATTTGCAACGAAAATGAAGTTATGGTATCTAATTGAAACTTTTTAAAGTTTTAGTATCAAAGTATTCCTCGTCCAAACTTAAAGAACTGTCTCTGTAATTTTTGCTGAATGCAAATATCTTCTAGCACATATTAAAACTATAGAAATAAAGCAAAAATATGCTTAATTAAGAGAGAAATATGTCAATTTATTATGAAGGAACAAGAATTTTGATTGACTCTAAAGAAATAACTTATCAGTATTAGAGATTACAAGATCAAAGTAAGATAAAAGAATGAAAAAGAGGCTTTTCTAGTAGCGTCTCGGTATGATTCAATATATTTTCTTTATAGGTAGAGATATCTAAAGGGAATTCTCCTAGCATAAGCTACTTCTTTCTCTAGACCTTATTGGATGGTGTTTCTCCACGGGCTGGAGGAATCTAGATCTTATAGAATTGGGGAAGGAGGAGAAAAGGGGAGTTGGGGAGTGCTAAATCTAGAAGAAACTAGGAGATCAAAGCTAGAGGACGGAAGAATGATTAGAAGGGGTTGCAATTCTTCTCTTAGGACCCATTTATAGGTGGAGTCAATGGCTGAATTTGAAATTTTTTAAATTGAGAAAAGGGTTGTGCTAATGTCAAGGCATCCGATCATTGTCTTAATGATAAGAACCGAAGATCAAGAATTAAAATTTAGATAGTTTGATAGCTTAGATGCTCTTTTGCAAATCCAATGATTAGAAATTCCTTCCTCCAATTAGATTTTGAAGGAAATATTTGTGAGAGCTCAAAAATATCATATCTATTTGACATTCTCACTTTTTTCACTCTTTTAAAATCTTTAGCTTGATTTTTAGGTATTAGAGGTGTGATTTTAATTGAATGAGATATAAATATTGAAAAACTATAAGTAGAGGCCGCAGTACAAATTTGAGCCTAATATGATATTATTTGATATAGTTTCAAAAAGAATCTAAATTTAGCTCAATTGAATTAGGCCTAAAATAATCAACTTGCTTGCATAGGAAATTTGGCGAATTAACTATGAAATGGTCTGCTTAGACCCATAAATCGCTAAGTAGGATGAAAGGGAGGCTGAATTGAAGGTCAATTTGTAAAAAACTTAATCGGGATTAGCAAACTAGGCTGAACCGAGTGAGTTGGGCTTGCTGATTTAGGGAAAATTGATGGAATTAGTAGAAATTTCGCTCGACCGAGCTCAAAATTGATTAATTAGATATGAAATTAATTTGGAGAGTGGATGAATTAGTTGTTACATAAAACAAGATGGAAGAAATTAGTTCAAAATGTGTGATTTGGGGGGTCAAAATTAGGAAAATAAATCAATCAACACAATTAGGTATAATTAGCTCAACCAAGGGTGTAACTAAATAATCGAACTTGGAATGAGTTAATCTTTTGACCAGTCTTAGGCTAAATGGAAGAGGGAAAGGTGGGTTAGTGGGACAACAAGTTGCCATGCAACTAAATTGGTCCCTCTATTTTGGGTGGGTCCTATATTGGCTAATATCAAACATTCTAATGTTGGGCTCAGGTCAGGAGTGGGGAAAGGGTGGCCAGCACCATTAATAACGTTACAGATACGTGCATTTTAGGAGTAATGTTGATGAGCATACCAGATACAAGTATACAAAATAATCCATACATATCATGAGGATAATATGGTGTACAGCTTATCTCCTGTCTCTCTCCAAATGTCTGGAGATTCCCAAGTAGTAGTCTTGTAGGTTTCTGTCATCATGTGATCTTCTCTCTGCAAACTCTACGTGAATGGAGGGGAACGCATGGGTGGGGTCATTGCTCTGAAAAACGTTTCTTCTACGTAACAAGTTGGTTAGAGAGAGGGGGGGTGGGAGGCAACATCTTGGCGTGGGAGTCCCTTAGTTTTAGGGTATTAGCTAGGGGGTTATTAGGAATAGAAAAAAAACAGTAACTTGGACTTGGACTTTGACGTATCATCATCAATAGACCCAATTGGTGGATGATTTAACTATAGAAGACTTGATAACAACATGAGGATGGAAATATTCAAAGTTTGTCAAGAGAATTGATTGGAGAAAACCAATGATTAGGCTTATTTTTAGGATCATAAAGTACCATTGCATCATTTGTATGAATATTTTTTTTTTTTTGTGATAGAAGGGCACGGAAGCAACGAGCTACATAATAGGGAATAGTCGTATACTAAATACCCTTAGCCTACGGGATTTAATTGCAAGTTAGTTATTCTAGCTGCTAAGAATTTACCAGCTTGATGAGCTAGCACCTTCATGTATTTATATTGTTGTTGTAGTTATATCATGCTTTGACCTGAGACCAACTACGTTACTTCTTTGATTATTTTTATTTAATTATTTACTAACCAATTCAAAAATTAAGCAGGAACAATAATTTTGTTGATTTTAGAAATAGATTATGGTTAATCCACATAATAACTAAAGATGCACAAGGGTGGGGCCACGAGTTCCTATATTTGAAACTTGAAAGTGAATTAGAGGGACAATTCATTCTTTAGCTTTACTTACTTCTACAGGGACACCAAATTACAATATTTTATCTTTTGGACTTTTATCACATATAATATATTTCATTCAACCTATGTATATATATTAATCATAATATGGGAAAAAATTCCAACATTTTCTGAGATCAAGTTGATCTATTTTTTTTTGACTCGAGACTTGAGCTCCACGTGATATTCATATTGAGTTGAGTTTTTCAAATTAGTCATGAGTGGATTTGAGTTGAATTAACTCATTGTTTTAACCCAAAAAACTAACTTGTTTGAGAAATTGGACCAAATCAAAGTTGATGGCGTATTTCAAGAACATGAGTGCACTATTTCTTCAGTGGACGAAATCAAGGGGAAGATTCCCTCGTCGAGTTGTGTGCCAATTGCTTTTGCTGACCAATCTCTATTATATTGCGTGAGTGATCAAGTGGGAGTTGCTTTCAGCTTGTTCCACTCGGTATGGTCAAGATAGCAGGAGATATCGCACTGCAACAAGGACACCCAAAGGACCACCTTCGTGTACCTGGCTCCGCATTCTTCCCCTTACTATAACTCCCACAACCCACCATCATTAAAAGACCCCTGTGAAAGTTTGAAGCCATCACCTTCCACACTAGCCAAGGCCACTAGTACCTGATTTTATTTCACCATGCCAATGGTTTCCAGCTTTGAGTAACATGAAAGGGGACGAATAAAGAGAGACTGCCTATATATTTCGAACCAAGAAGGCTATTTCAAATCAATTGCCTCCAGCGAGGAATAGAGATAAAGTAGTGAGTTGTATTCTGCTGTCAGGCTCATTCCAATTTGCCAGCCGTAAAAATCCGTACAAATATTTGTTTAGTACCATATTAGTTATTTTGTTGGGTAGATATGTATCAAAGAATCTAAATAATACCTTTCATCTAGTTATTTTAGGTAAGATTTTGAGTTATTACAAATGATATTAGAGCGGAGCCAGCTCATAACCTATATAAATTAGGAGACACTACAGCACGATTTATTGGAGCTGATCATGGGCCGATCATGATGCTTGTGATTAGATTTGAATGGATTTGAATTCTTGGCATGACAAGGATGTCATGGCTTAAACGGAAGAATAAGTGAGGATCTGTGCGAGCATGTGATTAATTCCACATCGGTTATTCACTAGATAGATTTTTGGTACTTATACAAGATCAAGAAATCCAAATAATATATTTCGGCTAATCATTTTGGATGAGGTCTTGAATTGTTACACCAGCGCAAACTAGCTTCTTAATATAATTTATGGGCTGTCTCCTCTTTGTTTTCTCTTGTTTTAGATCAATTGCAACTTATTGGGTGTTCATGAGCGCCTCTCAAATATGAATCTTCCCACGTTTATGTCCTGCGGAGAAGTATAATTTATGCACATTTCAAGAGTTATTGGCTAATCTTCTGATGACTCAAGAAGGCTCCCTTCTGTGTTGCGAAACATCTACAGTAAATTTAGAAGGTGATTGAATTGCTAGGTTTATTGCACCTTGAGACAGGATATTATGTTCAGTTTATATCATCTAGTGTATTTTGAATTTGAAAAGAGTCTGAAGAAAAAAAATAAAACTTTGAAATGTGGTTTGAACACATCAGCTGGAGCAATTCCAAGGAGGCTTCTTACATTATATTTGTGTAAACAATAAAGTTTACATAACAATAGTTATTTGGTTATGATACTGTTGCAGTGGTTGTCATAAAACGGAATAAATAACAACAGTTATGTAACATTTGTAGTCTTCGCCTTAATGATTTCTTTGTAACATTCAAATCTGTATACCAACTGGGAATTATTATTATTATTTTTTAATTTAGCAAAACTGCCACTTGCACTAATAATTCCCTTTATTTTTTGTGAAAGTAAATAATGACCATTATGCTAGTCATAAGTTTACTCCCAAATAATCCCACTTCAAACAAATCTGTGCTTATTTTTAAATGGTGCAATTGTAATAATGGTTAATAAACATTTTAGACATTAATGATTCTAGTAATCATAACAGACGTATAGCGTTACGTGAACTTTGGAACAAACAGGAAAAACATCACCAATTTATTTGTTGCAAATGATCTTTGGGGGAAAGACCTCCTAGAAAAAATTAAAAGAAAATTAAATACGTTACTAGTTATTGCTTACTTTCTTTAGCAATTTTGTGACACTTGCCAACTCTAAATATTAAAAAAAAGGTACAACAAACATGTAATGAAATACATCTAAAATAATGGAATATTACTTCATGGATCCTAGGATCTATTTGGAATGAGTAGTGAATTTGGTTTTCTGTTGACCCACTAGGATTAAAATAATCTAGAAGGATTGCCAGATTTCATGCGGATCAGTTAGGCCACCCCAGACAGATCTAAGTAAGATTCAGATCCTTCACATTTTGTTGTTTATTTATTATGTCTTTTAATGTTTTTTTTGTGAAATTAGGTAGCTCAACAATATCTATAATTTGGCAATGGTAGATAGGCAAGGGGTTTAATATTACCCTATTTTGAGATCATTCAGAATTCTAAAATATTTGATGAAACTTGACATTATTTTTAGTTTAAGTTAAGCAAGAGGTATGCATTTTCTACTTTGCAAAAAATTGTTTAAGTGACATAATATGTGATTGGTATGAGAGTCAACATCTAACTTTCTAGATAGTTTCTGAATTTTTTTAATTTTTAAAAAATTCTATATCTTTAGCCAGAAGAAGAATTTGATTTATATTTGGAGAAACATAGAAACTTTATACTATGGTTTATACATTGATTTTAGAAGAAAGTAGATAGGGTAAAAATTATGCTTTCAACAATCCCATAAGAATGAGTGGGTTTTACACTCTTCTTAAACCATGAAAAATTCCCATAAAATTCGGTTTGGTGCCCTTTAGCATCACTTTCATTTTTCTTATATTTTCAGAAATAAAAATAAAAAAATATTTTTCTAATTTGTAGAAATATAAACATTCTTGGTATAGTCCATTATTTTTAAAGATAAACATATTGAAGTTAGTAGGCATGGTAGTAGATACAATAAAGGTAGCGGAGATGGTGATATATTCGTAGCAAGCCATATAGTAGAGATGGTGATAATGACTGCAATGATTTAGTGGAGGCAATTATCGCAGTGGTAATGATAGCATCGATAGTGGAGGAGGTAATAGTGATATAGTAACGATAGTGACAATGATAGAGATAACGATGAGGGCGGCAACAACAATAATTACGATAGAGGCGATAGTAATGGTGGCGAGGATGGTGGGGGTGGTGCTGAGTGGTTGTAAAAGTCATGAGCTTTTGATTTATGAAAATATTGAAAGAATATCTTACTTTCATTTCTTAAGAAATAAAGAAACTAATGTCTAAAAAATAGAAAATAAAAATAGTAATACCAAATACATCTTTAGTTTCTCTAATTTTATTTTAAAATAAAATAATAAAAAATAAAGGCGGTGCCAAAATAGGCCCTTAATCTTTGATTTTCCTTATTTTGGTGTAAGATTTGAGTCAAGTTGACTTAGAAAAACTCTCTTTCTTTGATTAGACCACCAGATACATATTTTAATGCGAAATAAACCACTCCATCCCGATGCATTGCACCCAAAACTGAATTGATCTGATTTGATGTTCAGTAAGAATATACCCTAGGGCATTTGCTTGGCACCACTTAGGCAATGTTACCCTCATACAAGGAAATGGCCCACTAGCTTGACAGAGCGACTGCATCCAAACAAATAATTGACTTAGCAGCGTACATTACTTCATCCTAATATCCCTGAACATGAACTCAAAACCATGGCTTCAAGCTTTGATTTGGGTAAGGCATGCATTATTTGCATACTGCTACATAAGGAGGGCGGTATTCATTAGCTCATCACTCCAATCATATGCTTTGGACGGATTAGACGCCTGCCCCGAGAGTATTACGAGATAAGTTATTTTTTAATTTTTTTTAGACGTATTCATCATATTAAAATAGTATAAATTGCCTGCCTCAGCTTGAGGGGGAAAAAAAAAGAAGAGAAAGAGAACGGAAGGAGGACAGTGGAATAAACAAAATTCTCATGCACCGTAGGGTCCTCCACCTCCTTTTCGCCGTACTTCGGACCATCTCAGCCTGCATTTCTAGAAGCGAGCAGTGGCATAGATCCGCTAAATCTGCCTTGAATTCGGAGGAAAAAAGACCGCAAGTGGGTTAGATTTTCTACGGTGTTGAATAATCGTGGCACTTGCCTAGTGTCCTACGGTACCAATTGCAGACGACCGGCCGAATCTTAGAAAAAGTGCAGCAAATCTTTCTTCAACTATGGAACATGGGTTGAAAAAGAGAGCTGCTTTACTCTCCAATCTTCGTGCTGTTCTCCCCGTGAGTCTTGTCCTTCATCAGAGGTCCCTTAATTCCTCCTTAAAAAGCAAGCGGAAACCTCATTAAGTAATCCAAATAAAGCTTCACTTCGTGCCTCAGTGGCACCAACAAGGATCAATTAACCAGGACTTACGTACGTATAATGATTGTTTAGATGCATGTTTTCTCCATCAATTTATGCAAACTTTGGGAACAAAATGCTCGCAAAACTATAGAAAGTTGGATTAGGATTGCGATTAAGATGTTTCTTGGGGAAAAAAAAATAACACACTTGTGAAGAGAGAGAGAGAGAGAGAGAGAGAGAGAGAGAGATGAAACTATATGGAAACTCTAATTAAGGTATGTTAAAGAACTTGAATGGCTTGAAAGAGGCAATGCAGGCACATGAAGTGATAGCACATGGTCTGTTTGAGTGATGGGGCCATTTAAGCAATGACCAAAAGCAGCGTCAAAAATGCCTGCTACTGCACAAGCCCATGTTAAACAAACAAACCACAGGGAAAGAAGACTTTTCAGGTGCTACTTCGTGTTGTTTATGCCACAGCTCCAATAGGGCAAGAATGCAGCCGAAGGCATCGGATGCCTTATATGGGAACGCTTTTCTTTTCATATTCTCTTTCTAGTCTGGAGAAAAATGAAAGATAAGATCTATAGATGCTTGTTTTAAAATAGAGCATAATTCTCTGTAATGCACGATTTGCATTGCAAAATACCGTGCAGCACTCGGTGCCCTCTCTATTAGGAGATGGCCGCCATACATTGCTTGATATTATTGATAGCTGTTTCTTTTCTAATGGTAGTTATTGAGCACTGCACAGCACTTTGCGGTGCAAACTGTGTATTGCAGAGAATTCTAGATCTTTAAAATATTGTGAAGTTTCATCCATTTGGATTTCATCCATCTGTGATCTAAGGAAAATTAGTAGCATATGTAGCTAGACATACACACTGTTTTAGATGGCAAATCAAGTTTAGTGTTTCTTAGATATACTTTACGTAGAGAATGGTAGTCAAAATAGGCAAGAGTGCAAGCACATGACTATCTGCAAAGAATCAAAAATGCCTGCTACTGACAAGCTCATGTTAAACACAGACCACAGAGAAGGAAGACTTTTCAGGTGATACTTCGTATTGTTTATGCCACAGCTCCAATAGGGCAACAATGCAGCCGAAGGCATTGGATGCCTTCTATAGGAAGGCTTTTTCTTTTCATATTCTCTTTCTAGTTGGAGAAAAATGAAAGATAGGATCCATAGATTCTTGTTTTAAAATAGAGTATAATCCTCTGTGATGCACGGTTTGCACTGCAAAATGCCGAGATGGCCGCCATACATTGCTTTCTATTATTGATAGCTGTTTCTTTTTTGCTGGTAGTCATTGAGCATTGCACAGCACTTTGTGGTGCAAA
>JAOXJJ010000791.1:126293-145452 GCA_025769935.1 Phoenix roebelenii
GCAGAAAATTCTAAATTTTTAAAATATTGAGAAGTTTCATCCATCTGTGATCTAAGGAAAATTAGTAGCATATGTAGCTAGACGTACACACTGTTTTAGATGGGAAGTCAAGTTTAGTGTTTCTTAGATATAATCTATGTAGAGAATGGCAGTCAAAATGGGCGAGAGTGCAAGCACATGACTATCTGCAAAGAATCAGATGTCAGTCATGATACGGGTTGTAAACCAGTGGTCACACCTCTCTAAATGAAGGGCGTTCCAGGTTGAAGATTTTATAGAGGTACAAGACCTGTAAGTAATTTCATTTGGGGGTCATCTGTCACTTGCCCTTTGAGGAGGAGCGATTAGACCTGTGTCTATGTTATTCTATTTGTGTGCAGGACAAAATATATAAATCCCACGCATCAAGTGCATATCCTGAGGATACATCATTTAGTACACATTCTTTTTGTTTTTTTTCCCTTCAAAATAAAGCTTAACACTTATCACTCAGAAAATAGAAGAATGTTACTGAGTGTACGTTGACCGACAGAAATCACAGGCAGATTACAGAAAAATACTGAATCGAGAAAAGATATTGCCTCAGTACTTGCGCATTGGAGTGGCATAAGAAATGAGACTACAATTTCTAGTTATATATAAAAGAGAGAGCACTTATTCGAACCCTGAGATTATTCTGACTCAGTTGGCTATCTAAGTTCTTCTCAGATTAATGTCTTCTTTACTAGGTTGTCACAATGTCTTGGAGTCCTATACAAACAAAGAATTTGAGCCTTATCCGGATGCAATTATGTCAGACGCACTAGGCATTGGAGAAATGGCAGGGACACGGCTAGAAACTCCAACATGAGAGTGATGTCCGTTGAGAGCCTGAAATGCTACGCAAAGTGCTGTGGTGGCCATCACTATCTAGCTTGGAAAACAATGGTATTTTACCGCAACATAAATATAATTTATTCGATCACTTGTTGACATGGCAAGAGGGGATTGGTGTGACTTACATAGGCATGAACCATTCATGAAACATCTATAACCGATGTGGGACTAAATACACGCCTACATAGGTCCTTATACACACTCCTATTTAAGTTATGATATTCTCGTCAGGATAAAAATTCAAATCCATTCAAATCTAATCACAAGCACCAGATAGGTCCGTGGTCAACCTTATTAGATCCGCGCTGCAATATTCTTTAGTCCACATAGACTATAGGCCAGGTCCACTATGATATCATTTGTAATAATTTAGGATCTCATTTAAAATGGCTAGTTGGAAGGTATTATTTGGATTCTTTAGTTCTATATAAGTACCTAAAATTTATCCAATGAATAATCAATGTAGGACTAAATACATTTTTACACTACTTTTTACAATACCATAGCAGATCACATTGGAAAGATAATTGTAAAAATGATGCTGTCTCGTAACATTTATTGCCAGAGAAGGACAATACTCACACTTCATGCAAGGCTACCCTTCAACAAGGCAATGTGTGGCTGGCCATATTTGGAGCATCCATGGGCAATTCATGGGGTCTTCAGCTAATCGTATTCTGAGTACAGAGAAATGGTGGCCAGGTATCATATGGGGTGGCTTCCTATTCTGGGCTTTTGTTGCAGCTGTCCTGTTGTAACAGGAGGTATTATTCTTTTAGGTTTGAGGAAGCTTCATAAATTAATCCGAGGAAGGTGGGGCTGTCAGAAGAGCCTTGTGGTTGAGAGCAAAAGAGGCTCGAAAGTGCACTCTCAATAAAATTAGAGAGACAGAGAGAGACCCAGCAATACCCAGCCTCAACAGAAGGAAAAGGAGCAGGGGCTGTAATAAATAGAACTTTCACTAAATAAGTAAAAAAAGAAAAGCAATGGTGTATTCTTGTATCACCTACACGAAAAGTGTAAAGTGTTAATAATAAAATAATTGATGGCAGTAGAAGAGCAACCACTGGAGGCCTTTCCATGTGCATGGTTGGGAATTAGACAAAGTTTTCTTGTACATCTCTTGTTAAATGTTTAACATATTGCTTAAGAATAAAGGAGGATTGAATCAAAATGACACCATTCTCTCTCTAACAAAGGCTCATTAAATTTGGTTATTGCTTTAGCGAAACTTGTTACGGGAAGAACATTATGGTATAAATTTTTCTATTTTCTTGTTACTTCGATGCCTTTCTGCCATTTGGGCTCTCAAAGTCTGATTGTATTAAAACATCAAAATAACTACCCAACCGTCCTCTGTCACCACTCTGCCATTATAGCAGACCTCTGCTTTATCCAACCAAATAAGCTTACAAAACAAAACCTTAGGTTAATACCCATCAAGAAATCCATTCCGTTTGAAACTCAATGAACAAAAGATCAAGCCAAAGTTGTCCTCATGCCGTGTGTTACTTGCTGTACCTTCTTCTTGTCTGAACTCTTAAAAGGTGGTTCCGCGCTATCTTGGCTCATCTCTTCAGCTTTCTTTTTTTTTTTTTTATGTGTGTGAGTGCGTGTGTTTTTTTTTTCTGTTTTTTTGAATCTTACTCTGTCTTCATTTAGTTATCTCAATTTTCATGCACTGAGCTCACCAGCCAAGGGCTCGAATAAATAAAAAGAGAAAAAAGAAGGAAAACATAAAGATGGGCAAAGAGGAGAAGAAAAGAGAGATATATCTCTCTTCATCCTTCACTAATCAGCTCTCACAGGGCGGCGCAAACCGCACGCCGCTCTGAGATGTACAAATCCAACCCATAGACAATCCCATGGGCTTTACGTCAGAATCACTACAATAAAAAAAAAGAAAGAAGAAGAGAACAGAGCAGCCGGCAAAAAGAACAGAATAGGTGAGAGAGAAGCCGGCAAAAAAGAGGAACAGAGCAAGCCACACAGAGAGAGGTAGAGGTAGAGAGAGAGAGAGAGAGAGAGCTCCCTCCTTCCTCCTCATCCTTGTCCTCTTCATCGTAGCATGGAGGTGAGGGACCGGAAGACGACCTCCTCGCAGGGGATGGTGAGGCCCATGTCGTGGTCGAAGCCGAACTCCTCCTCTGCTCGCCGGAGGAGGCTCTGGAACTCCGGGTGGGAGAGGTAAGAGATGGGAACAATGAACCGGCTCCGATTCTCCCCAACGTACACCGCGAAGTGGCCCTTCGGCACGTCCACCGGCAACCCTTCTTGCTCTCCTCCACTCCTCCCCAAGCTCGAGCACCTCTTCAGTATTTGCTTCAAAACAGCCGTTTGGGGGAGCTTGTTGGACTTCCTAATCGCCATTTCTTCTTTCCTTCCCTTCTCAGACTGCTACCAATTGCTTAGAAGTTGATAGAGACCAGGAAGCGTGCAAAGGAGAGGAAAGCTGAGATGGTTGGAAAGTAGAGGAGAGAATTTCCAGTGTGGTAGCTGGGTGGGAGAATTAAAAGAGGGGTGAGGGGGTATTTATGGGGGAGTTCGAGGGGGAGCAGGGCATGTGCTCGGGTTCGGTTGAGGAGGACAGGCCACGGGGGTGTCGGGTTGTGTGCGCTGGTGGAAAGGACATGCCCGGGTGACCCTCCAATCCCTCTGCTTTCCCTTCCGAAGGACCTACCTGGCCCCCCTTTCTCCCGTATCCACCAAGATCTCCCTAGCTATAGTTTGTACACACAGGTTTGTGCTTGTATTCCTTTGATTAAATCTTGTGGTGTGGGACTAAAGTTTGCAATATTTGATCTCTCCTCCCCAAGTTGGATATACGTGCGTTTCTAGTTCAGTTTTTTCAAGTTTCCGCTTCCCACCAACTCTGCTTTTCCTCTTTGCCTGGCATGTTTGCTCCCTGACAAGTTAGTAAAAAAGTAGTTCACAAGCAATCCCACTATTGTCTCTCTCATCTGTTTTTGTTTTTTTGTTAAAAAAAATTGTTATGAGGATTTGGAATGCGGTCTTAGTGACAGGAAATGGAGCATGGATTTTAAATATCTATGCTTGGGTTTTGATGTTAATTTCTCTAGTACCGAGCCTCACCTTATCCCATTTAGTTTTAAATAATATTCTGTGATAAAAGATGCAGCAAAAGTTATCAATCTCCTACACCGATCACTCTCACCTTGTCTGCTCTGATGGTGCGTTGAACACGGTCTCCAAGCCTCTCTCCTTCTCTCTCTCAGATTTTGAAGCCTGGCCGTCGATCTCTGTCGCTTAAAAGTAAACCACGAAAGACACTAGGTGTGCTTCTTTACATGCAGTGCACGTATCACGGTCCATCTCTTGCACTCCCACAATCCAAGCCATCCAAAATGGTGTCTTCCCCCAAGAACAGCTCTCTCCGTGGCCTCACCACAAAGTCTATTTCCACATACAACTTTCACAGTTCTCGAGCAAGCAGTTACTCCGCCATGGCCCAAAGTCTTTATCTTTTACCCAGAGGTAGTTTTCTGTTGCTCCTTTTTCTTCTCTCCCATGCTTGTAGGGATGAGAGAGATGTTTACGTACTTGACAGTACCACCCTGGTGCGGTTTGGCCGTTTTCAATTCTCAAGCTTGTGACTCCTCTCTCTCTCTCTCTCTCTCTCTCTCTCTCTCTCTCTCTCTCTCTCTCTTCTATCCAAACACTTTCCCCACGGGACTGCAGGTTCTCTTGGACAACTTGCCCGTAGGCACCGGGATCTCCTATCACTCCTTTGAAAGCTTTTCTTGTTGGTAACTCCATTGAATGCTTACAAGGTCCCACTTATTGATGCAACGAGAACAGTGGATCGACACTATTTTATATCCGAAGTGAGATCATACTGTGATACTCTGGTTGGGCAGCTTGAAAAATCTCATTTTGCGTATCCTTGAGTTAAAGAATAGGATTTGGCTTACTTTATTCTCCTGCAACATTCTCCATTATTAGGATGATATGCCATCAACTTCATTACTTCTGTACTTACTAAATGCTGTGTTAAGTTGCATTAGAAAAAAACAAATAAGTATACATGTGATACAGCCATGCCTATATGATGCTGTTCATCGTAGCATAATTTATTGTCCCTGATGGGTGCTCACTTTTATTTTTTTTTATTTTTGTTTTAAATTAAAATAGGGTATAAGACTTTTTGGATCGGTCACATGAGTTAGCCATGTGACACAGCCGCATATTCTCTAAAATAATTATTAAAAAAAGCATAAATACTATTTAAAAATTACTAATAAAGCTAACAATTACAGTATTATTTGCTTCTACAGAAACGTTCTTTTTAAGAATTACGTAACAACCTGCATCACCTATAATATTTTTTTATTAGTGCAAACTTATAATATTTTTTATTAGCATAACGACTTGTATCAGTTAGTAATATTTTTCATTATTAATATGATCCTATCAGCCTATATTATTTTTCTTATATGGAGTCTGTACATAGAATGTATATACCTCTGAGATGTGCCAAATGCGACGGAACAAAGAAATAAAATTACTTTTTTCTCTCTCTCTCTCTTTTATTTTTTTCTTCTTCTGCAAATATTTTAACATACATATTTTGATGGGAGAAACTCCAAACTATTTCTAATTAAGATCAAGAAAGCCAAATCAAAGAATATCACAGGCCCCAAGTTCTCTTAATTATAGTCTATGAAAGCTAAACAACAAAATTTCTTGCCAAAACTCCCAAGCTAAACATTGGAAGGAAAACATTGGTCAGAGGACTTTGTAAGATAAATCAGCCTGTAGGCTTATAAAAGGGCAATGTAATGGAGTAAGATCATAACCAGCCAAGGCCAAGGGGAACCAAGCTGCCGCCAACCAGTATACACACAACCAGACTAGCAAAATCTCTGCACCGTGAAACTGTTGGAAAGTAGAGCTAGAAATGACTCAAGTTTATGAAGTTCAGTGGCATAGAATTGAAATTAGAAATATCATACCAATGTGGGAACTACGTTTCCTGGATTTCTTTTGTGATGCAAGTCAGTTGCGCTCTCAAAGATGCAAGCAATCTTTAATCAAACTATTTAGAAATCAATAATCTGTCGAAAAATAAACACAATAACATAAAGATATGAGTTCCATGAATGATAGAGTGAAGTGATCAAAATGCCTCTGAGCATAATTTATGACCAAGGACTATAATGATGATATATGATAGAGGTGCTTATTGCTCAAAAAAAAAATTGATATATCAGATGACTCGTGAAAATGATTTATAGTTTATGGAGATGTTTGACTCAATTTTATTAAATATTTAGATAATTTATCTTGTTTGAGTTGAGGGGCAAATTGTTACCTCAAGATATGTGCACAAATACTAAGATTTTTTTACTAATTGATTAGGGTTGTCCATTTCTAGAATTAACTATGTAGGTTATGTCAGTGTTAAAACTTCAAAAATGTTTGAAACAGGTTTACATTCAATTCAATTCAAAATAGCATTTAGTTTAGAATTTTACTCAAATTACGTTAAATGAAGCTGTGACCACCATAATCGATGGGTAATTTTATTTGAGGTTTATGTTTGAGCTATTATAGTTGATCATCCTATGTAATTTGACTCAAGCTATCGGATATTGAATTAAAAACCAATGTCAACTTTCAATTAACGTTTAACTCCATTCATGATTCATATAATTTCCCTCATTTAGTTTGAATCATTGTTTAGTCATGTTCTAGGTTCCTATTGGAGCCATCAAAATTCAAAAAATTTAACTAATTTTTGTTTAATTTTGATTAAAACTCTTTTTATCTAGTTTGGAACAATTTAAGGTGATTAGGCTAGGTCAGATGCAATTTTAGTTAAATCGGTCTTCATTCTAAGTCCAGATTTATCACAAATGACGAAGTGCAAATCAGTGCATGTTTATTCTGCAATTGAATTGCTTAAACATTTTGGAGAGTTTCAAATCTTTAAAGCAAGCACAACCTTTCATGCGGAAAATGAGGTTTTTTTGAACTTTTTGCAATTGAATTACTACTCTACACTTGTTGTTTGTAAGGATCCGTGCATTGTGTGCATAGGCGAAGGTTCTAAATTTCTTAATGTTGCAATTGGATGACATTTTCACCTTTAGCTCAAAGAGATTCTAAAAAAAGGCTAATGCAAGATTGTTGGATCAAGTGCTTACCACTATACCAAAAGTAATTACTGTTAGTAGAGGCGCAACTTTATTTCTTTAAGCCGAGGCTGACCACTGCAGGGCACCCTCCACGGCTATCAACGGTAGAGCAGAGCCCCATATTAAGTGACAGATGGGCAGGAGGGGCTTCGCAATGCGCCACCATAAGCACATCGGTAGGCCGGGCTGTCAAGCATCGATGCCACCATATGGCCCCCATAAGCCACACGTGGCAGCGAACCCCTAAGGGGGGAGGGGGGCTTGGAAAAATCCCAACAATCCCCCCCTAAGTAACAACCTGGAGGTTCGAACCTGCAACCTCATTCTAATACCACTTGTTGGATCAAGCGCTTACCACCATACCAAAAGCAATTGTTGTCAGTAGAGGCGCAACTTTATTTCCTTAAGCTGAGGCTGACCACCGCAGGGCACACTCCACGTCTATCAACGGCAGAGCAGAGTCCCATACTAAGCGATAGGTGGGCAGAAGGGGCTTCACAATGCGCTACCATAAGCGCATCGGCAGGCTGGGATGTCAAGCACCGATGCCACCATGTAGCTCCCATAAGCGACACGTGGCAGCCAACCCCTAGGGGGGCCTTGGAAAAATCCCAACAAAGATGCACATAAATATCTTCACTTCTTTAAACTAAGGCTGACAATTTAATTACTTGTTGTTATGGTCTCTATAATCATAACTAGAGCCACTTTTGATTCTTTAAGAACTAAAGACAATTTAATTACTTGTTGTTATGGACTCTATAATCATAACTTGAATTACAAGTTTGACTCTTCTCTTCAAAGGGAGCCTTCAATAGTGGTTGCAATTCCATGCCTGATCGAGTTATACGATGTTGCTGCCAAACTTCAAAATTTTGTGTGCGCATATTTCTCCAGAGGCTAGCCACATAGATGATGCCCCATATGCTATCATTTTTTTTGGATAGAGTCATTTCCTTCTATGGTTCTATCATCAGCCTTGTTAATTTCATAGGCTACTTGTTCGACATAATTAATACTTTGTAAAACTCTCTCTGTAATATATGTTCAAGGGTCTTTGCCCCCTTCTTAACAATAAAAAAAAGCTGCAAGTAAATAACTAAATTCGTAGCCTTACAATTTTGCAAGGTCTAAGATGTTTGCATTGGTTCTTCTTGCAATCTCATTGGTTCATCTTTTATGCTTATTGGACTTTAAATTTTTCTAGAGTTAGGAACCTAGCCCGAAATCCATTTCATTATAATTAACTTGGTCTAGCTAAACCGGATTCCCATTTAAGATTTATTATTAGCCAAAGGCTATCTTATATTATCTATTCTGCCAAATTGAAAATTAGGTTACAATTTTTTATGCCTTAACCCATTAGGCTGGATATGTAATAAATGGCCACATATACAATAATTTTTTATCTCTTAAGACATGTAAGGCCTGCTAGAATTGCTTAATTTCATAAATAGATCCTCCATACAATAATAAATAAGCAGTGACAATTAGAACATCTCTACATTGTATCATAACAATATAAATAACCAAACGTTTTAGTGATTTGAAAAACATTTAAGGCAAATACCCAAGAATTTCCATTAATACTATCTTCAAGACTCTACCAGATAATACATAAACTTTGGTCTCTAATACACTGCTCAAATCCAATCCAGCTACTCCTTAGCATCTGAAAAAAGGACAAGAAAGTGAATTGTGAGCTAACTTTCTAGTAAGTTACCTATACACCTCTAGTTGGATTAAGTATATAATACAAATAAATATCTAGGTAGATATATGGATCATTGTTGAATGTGGAAGAAAGAAAATTTGCAAATTTCAAAGAGTTTTATGTATGGCATGTAAATGTTTATCTACTTAACTTATTCACCTTTCAAAATACTAGTATAAAAATTATATTTAATGAGTCTTATTGAGAAAATCCTTTTTTATGAAATTTTTAATAAAAATATTAACAATTTCATCCTCATTTTTTGTTAGTATAGCCACAATAAACCCTATGACAAGGCCTAAAAGTGACTAGTTCCTAAATATATGAAGTACCAGCAATCAGCCCCACTAGCTAAGCTCCAAAGAAATAAGAGCTAAATATATATTTGTTAGTAATCAACCCTACTAACTAGGCTCGAAAGAAACTAGTTTCTAAATACATGTTGCAAATGATCAAATAACTGGCTGGCTAGGCCTGAATCACAGTCAGAGTGGAGACTAATCATTAAATTCGTTCCAAAATCGGTTTCTCGGTCTTATAATGAATATATGGATTTCAATATTCATTAACTTCCAAATAGAATTTGACAACACATTTCATACATTTCCATCATCTAGAATTACCCAACGTATCTCTTTTGAAACATAAAAATCCAGCATCATGCTTAAGAAGAGTATATCATACTCGATCCATATTTTAAATTCTTTTCTTTATGTAGGTAAACATAATATTTAGCTTCAAACATAAATTTTTTCTAAATAATTTCCATAAATTCGATTACAAGGACTATTATTATGGCTATTCACCAAATACATGTTTAAAAACTAAGCACTTAGTTATGACAACATCATTGAGTCAAGAACAAACTTCAAACATAAATTTCAAATCATATCATATGAAGTGCATGGTAAAACTGTTAGGGTGGCAGAGGTATTTACTGATCTAGATTGACAAGGTCCAAAATTCTCTTGACAAGGCTACACATGACCTAAACAAAATACCGTAATCATTAGGATTCCTTTCAAAATCTTGAAGATAACTCCTACAATTTAATCTTTCCTTCACATGTAGGTATATGGAAGGTCCCATTGGGTTGTGAGACCCTCTTAGGACTCCACAACCTAGGATTCTTTCATATTAAGGGTGGTGGCCCTGCAAAATAGTGGCTCTAGCTTTGGGTGGTAGAGATCAAATCTCAACACACATCACCTAGCCTAGCTTAGCATCTAGAAGTCCTATGTTGATCCTAAGGTTTGATTTTGATGAACATAAAATATTTAAGTATAAGCCTACTAATTGTATGATTTTGGAGCACTTAAGGTTGTGTGCACGAGGCAAAATAATCCCTAGATAATCAGATTGGTTGGAAAAGCAATAAACTCAAAGTGCCCAAGTTGGAGAAGATTTTATAAGTTTTATTAAAGTTTCGAAGTAGAGGAGTCAACCCCAAGACATGTGGAGCCGACCCCTGAATGGCCACAGGCTTAGGCAGAATACCAAGTTCTTGAATGGTTTTAGGAGTCGACCTCATCACCATACAATTCGACTTCGATAAATTGTAAAGACCGGCATATTTTTATGAGTCGACCCCAGTAACACATAAGTTGACCCAGAATAGTCTCAGGATGAAATAGAATGTAGTGAAAAATTATCGTTTCTCAAGTCAACCTAAGCAGCACAAGAGCTGACCCCTGCTAATCACGAGTTGATTCTAGGATCAGCTGAGTCGATCCTAGAATGGTTTTAGGCAAAAGATAGAACACAGTGAAAAATAGTTCTTTCTTGAGTCGATTGAAGTCTTTCACGACTCGTGCCTTCTACAAGTTGACCCTTTTGTATCTGATAGTTCAAACAACTAGTTTTCTTATGAATGGAGAATGGAAATTTACTCCTCCATTGACTCTTTTCACCCTTCCAATAATTAGAAACTATTTTCCAACAGCTCTTTGTGATATAAATGCTTTCAAAACAAATTGAAGGACCCAAGAAAAAGGGAATATCAAGTGCTATTAAGTGAAACGAGAGAGAACTCCAAGTATGCATCCCCATACTCATGAGAGAAATTAATTGAGCATTCAAGTGAGACAGCCAAGCATTAAAGTAAGGCTTCCATTGCATTCAACTCATATTTTAATGGCTTTTCATTTTTCTCATTAATAAATCAACCTAGGTGACCGTTGGTTCTGGGATTTTAACCCATATCCACCCATTTGTTATCAGGTCGATTGGGAATCTACCCGACTTTAAAAAAAGATCCCATCTAAACCAATTTATGCTGAGTGAATTCGTATAGGATGGCAGGTATAGGTTAGAGTTTACCGTCCCTACATTTGAGGCAACTATCAAGGAGCATTAGAGTAGTTAAATTGCAACACTTTGTAGGAAACACTATAAGACAAGCAACAGTTAGTTGAGCTCCATGAACAAAAATTCTCTAGTGCACACACCAGAGAAGATCGAAGCGATCTTCCATTTTTGTCATGTATCTTGTTTCATCAATCTTAAAGTAAAAGTCAAGTCTAAATAGGAAGAGACTCCTACTAGTAGAGTTCACCACTCCATGACTTACAAAAAAGAAATATGTGAGCATTGTCTATGAGGATGTCTGCATGTATCCCTCTCTTATTATCCATCAAACTGCCCTTCCCTTTCCATCTTTCCATGAGTTCTTTCTCCTCCCCGAGTTTCTTTCTTCTCCTTTAAAATATGGACTCCCTTTCTCCTTGTGACCATGGCCTATATTCACTTGTACACAATTATGGCTAGGTGTTAAACACCTAGAAAATTAGTCATCCAACAACCTATACACATCTCTAGGCAAATTGATACATAATTTTCTGAACATCGTATTATCCAATATGCAGTAGATGTTTAAGTGATATACACTCGATAGATTCCTGATATATATTTTAAGTTTCTTTGATGCATACCTAGTAGTAACCCAACACACATCTCCAAGTAAATTGATATGCATCCAGATAAATTGATATACAATTTTTAGAATATCGTGTTCACAAGTACATAGTACATATCTAGATAATATAAATTCAAAGAGTTTCTGATATATAATTTAACTTTTTTGAACACATACCTAGCAGTAACCTAATACATACCTTTAGACAACTTGATACACAACTTCTAGAATATTGGGTTCACCAGTACATAGTACATGTTTAGGTGATACATACTCAATAAATTTTTGATGCATACTTTAAGCTTTTTTGATACATACTTTATAGTGACCTATTACATACTTCTAAGTAATCCGATAAATAGTTTTCAGAACATTGTATTCACTAATACACAGTCTATAGTCTTGTGATACTCTTAGGATGTATGCCTTTACAAGGAAGAAAATTCAAAGGAGGAAAAAGGGAATTGGAAGGGAGGATCAAAGCCTCATGGATGGACGGAGAGGGAAAGATAGCTTGATAAGGAAGAAGAATGGGATGTGAACGGATGGCCTCACGAACCACACTTCACGTTTTTTTCTTTCTTCTTTTTTATTTTTATCATAAGACGGTCGAACTCCATTAGTAGGAGTTCCGTCTCACTTTGACTCTTCGGTTTCCACTTTAAGATGGATATGATAGGGTACATGACAAAAAAAGAAAGACCTTTCCATACTATTTTTTTTTTGATTCACGCACGAGAGGATTTTTGTTTGAGCTCCATAAGTTGTGTTGGAAATAATATTTGAGTTAGAGATTGGCTTGAGATTGGATGTAAATATTTTGACTAGTTTCAAATCCAATGGTTGAAACCTCAAACATAATATGTAGACTAGTATTAGATTCATTTTACTATTAAAACATAATATGTAGTAAAGATATTATAAGACATGATTTATGCTATGATATTAATAGAATTATATATTAATATTAATAATATAATATTATAATACTTGGGAAAATTTTTTATGAATCCATTTAACTAATAGGAAAATGTGATAGCATACTTTTGAAAAAAAACTCATTACCTTACTTTCAAGTAAATGTGATAGCATACTTTTGAAAAAAAACTCTTACCACTAGGATAAGAGAACCATTGATCCGTCCCTCTACAGGAGTTTTGCACATGTAGACTAGTATTAGATTCATTTTACTATTAAAATATAATATGTTGTAAAGATATTATAAGACATGATTTATGCAATGATATTAATAGAATTATATATTAATATTAATAATATAATATTATAATACTTGGGAAATTTTTTATGAAGCCATTTAACTAATAGGAAAATGTGATAGCATACTTTTGAAAAAAAACTCATTACCTTACTTTCGAGTAGATGTCGGCATTTCCTAAAGAAAGCAGTTACAGTAGCAGTAGGAGTCTTTTTCTGTCTGGAGGGTTTTTTTTCCGCTTTAACACAGAAACAAAAGGAAATTTAGCATCACACCTACAAAAGATCAGGCAAGCACTTTAACGTCGCTTAGCAAGCACAGTCTCTTTTTCCCTTTTGACCCGGCGTATACAATTTCAATTTCCATTTGAAAGGATTGAAAATGGAATTGAAATTGCCAGTCTTTGACCGACTAACTGAGAAGCTCAGCTTGGGGTTCCTGCTGTGCAGTTTTTTTTCCGTGAAGGTTCGATGAGACGGCCCTCTTTTTTTTTCGTTCTGCCTCGAAGTGAAATTGTTCCTATTGATGCCTGAGCTTCATCAATAGGCGTCCAATCCTGGGAAAAAGGTAGGGTAGAATCCTAAGTTGCTCAAAACATTTTATCAATATAATTGCAAAAGGCTATTCATGTTATTTTACAATGTAAATGAAACTATAAATCATGAATTTGTAGTTAATTTTAAGGTTTCCACACTCTTGGCCTATCAAAACAAGTTTGTTGCTTTATTCAAACTAAATTTCAAATATTCTAGAAAGCAATTAATATAATTGCTAAATTGTTGGTACCTAAGAATTCTTTCCACAATGCAAATATGTAATTGAAAATAATTTATTTTTTGATAGAGTAAACAAATTCTTTTTTATTATGACATTGTATAACTATCTCAATACTTCTCATATATGAGTATTGTAAATGCCCAAATCCTACCAAGAACATGTTCTGATAATCTAGAAGTAAAAATCAAGAGATTCTTGTAACTTTCTTCTTTACGTAGATTCAAATTTCTCGCAATCTCCTTCCTTGTTAGAACTCCGCCAAGAATTCAATATTTTTCAAATACAAATCTTTTCAAAATACTCGCCGTGTGTTGACCTGTGATGGACGAACTATCTTTTCAAAATACTTGAACTGGTCTTTGAACCTTCTTTGTTTTAAAAGCCACTAATGTTGGTTTTTTGCACTGAGAGATGTGAAGATCGACTCTTCAGCTTGCTATAGGTTAGCCTGTTGGAGAGATCAACTTACTGGATCGATCGGCTTGTTAGGTGCTTGCCTCCTATTTTTAGCTCTACTTGGTTGAGGTAGAAGGCTTGGATATTTAAGGTTGTCCCGATCTAAGCAAGTCGATTAGCTGGTCATGTGCTTGGCTTGGAGGCCGATATCTCCACTTTGATTCTCTCGACCTAGGGAACTCAGTTAGCTTGTTAAGTCTTTGGCTTGGAGGCCGGCATTTGCTTGGACTATCCCGACCTATGGAGATAGGTTAGCTCGTCAAGTTTTCGACTTGGAGGCTGCTAGTGGGTTGTCCCAACCTAGGGAGCTTAGTTAGCTCATCATATCTTCAGCTTGGAGGTCAGTATATCAACTTGGGTTGTTCTGATCTAGGGAGGTCGATTAGCTTGTCAAATCTTCAGCCAAAAGGCTGGAAAAACAGAGGTGTAGGCCCTCGTGGAAAATTTTCTAAAAACTTTCTAACTGCAAAGGCTTATATGTCGGGACTGTTGAAAGTCTCGTCTGACAAATAGAGGTGTAGGCTCATAGAAAGCTCATATAGGAGCTTCTTACTCGTGAAGGCTTGTAGGTTGGGGCTCTTGAATTGTTCGTCCAACGAATAAAAATGTGGGCCTCTAGGAAGCTCTTCCAAGAACTTAGCCGTGAGAAGTTGCAGGTCGGGGTTTTTAAATAGCTCGTTCGATGAACGGAGGTGTAAGCCTCCAGAAAGCTGCTCCAAAACTTTCTAGTTGCAAAGGCTTGCAAGTCGAAACTATTGAATGGCTTGTCTGACCTATTATGCTCAAGAGCATCTTCATCAATGGTCGTAGTGGGATGCATTTGACTAGAGAGATCATTGCCAAAGGCACTCAGACTCGGCAAAGAAAGAAAGTGGGATTTGTCATAATTTTCCACAAGTTCGAAGGTTCAGATTCTTTCTCTAGAGCTAATCTGTTGATACTAAGATCCTACTCGATCATATTTTGATGATCCAGAGGCGAAAATCTAGGAATTACCATAACTTCCTTTCTTATCTGGATTCAAATCTGCTGTAATCTCCTTCCTTGTTTGGACGTGCCAAGGATTTAAAGTTTTTAAATTCAAATCTTTTTAAAATGCTCACCATATGTTGATCTGTGATGGGGAAGCTAGATTTAGGCCACATCAAATATATTTATATGAAACCATCAAGTGCTTGTTGGAGCAGTATCACCCCTTGATACTTGAATAAAGGGCAAGTATTCAATTCTAGTTGGGGTTGGCCTTCAATCAGTGAGTAGGATATAAGGTAGAAGGTGAGAATTGACCTCTAAAAATCTTAAGAGGAAAAAGGAGAGATTATATTTGAATAAGCAATGTGAGTACAACTGGGCATCTGATAAATAACTCAACTACTTTGCCTATATAAAATTGAACCGATAATTTATGTGTTAAATTTCCTAGCATAAAAATCCAGAGTATAATAGCAACTTAGAATTACCAAAGAGATACTAACCAGTAAATCTTGAATTCTCTTATTATAGAAAGACCAAGGGGTTGTTGTAGAAAAGTCCATCCTCCATGTTTGGAGGCTTGTAGCTGGATCGCAGGCAACAAGTAAAGCTGCAAGGTCGTTGCAACTCAAGCTAGCCCCACCTATGATAGGTTTGCTTGTAGCCAAATTGGCTGCAAGTCGATCTACAATGCGAGCGCTTATGAGCTAAGCCCCCTCCATGCCCCCAAGCTCTCGAGACCCTACCGTATATTATCATGCTTGAACTCGATGCTCCCGCTCCCATGCATCCCCATAGCCGATGCTAGCAAGGGAACTTGCCTCTCTCTCTCTCTTTGTGGGTGCGCGCGCGCGCGTGTCCCTCTCGTCTCCATCCTCCTCCACCGGATCTCTCTCAATCCCCTATGCTTTGTCCTAAAAGTCTATCTCATTGATCTTGCACTTCTCCTTCAAAACCCTAAATAACATCAATGACCAAGCCCTTAACATAGCCCTCAAACCATTTCCACCTTTCCATTTCTATCACTATGTCCACCTCAATATATCAGGACTGCCATGCTCAACAACCTCCTTCACCACATGTCCATTAAGTCCTACTACATAGATCAAATCCATCATTATCATAGTCTATAAACTCACCATTGTTGGCAAGCTTCAGACCCTCCTTGAGCACTCTTGTGCTATAACCTTCCTTGACTTCTGTACCTCCCTCTCACCCGCTCCTTCCCCTAGAACCTCCTTAGTGCCTCTAACAATGGTGAATGCCAAACCTTCATCCATCTTAAGATCTTTGCCACTCACCATTGAGGCATTGCCAACCTCGTCATCCACTTATTAGGAAGCATGATGCTCAATGTATGTGCCTTGCACACCTAACTTGCGAGAATTTATACCCTACACTACATGCACCGTGTGTCGGCACACCATATATACTAATCACACATCTTGATTCCTATGGGTCTCATTCATCATTCGCTTATTTTAGATTGCTGCCCTACGTACCTCGTCTCGGTTTGTTCTTATGGTGCACTACTGACATGGAGTACGTGGTGCAGGATATAATTTTTCCTAACTTGGTGGGAGAGGTAGGGCTTTTCCTACCGGCTAACCCATGAAATTGATCCATCAGCCTCACATCCATACCCACCCCATCATGCGCCAAACAAGGGAGATTGAGAGTAGAGCACTTGAATCTCAAGTCTCACTACAGCTTAAGCTCTAGTGCAGCTCCACCAAGGAGTTCAAAGAGTCCCTAAGTGCTATACTTAATCATCTACCCATAATATAGTAAAATTAATAGACAAAAAGACAGTCATTATAGTCAAAGTTAAGGCTCCTAAATCAAGAAATGATTGAGTTCCTTTTTTCCCTTTTTTTTCTTTTTGAAAGAGAAAGATATTCTGTCTCAATATTTGAGAATGTACTATCTAAGATTCAAACTAGAGCCTCAAGCGGCTAAACAGACGGGCATTACCATTTTTCTTTATAGAAAGTATTGCCTTGTTTTAGTTTTTTTTTTTAAGAAGAACCCATGCGGTAATCTATTATTCTATATGAAAAGGGTCTACAAAAGTGAAAGACACCTGAAGTGATATCCCTGTGATGTGACATATTTTGAAATATTCTCAACAAAACTACATGAGCAATATATGCTACTAGATATTCTGGTTTTCTTCTTCCTTTTTCATTCATCTTGTAATCGGCAAATATGGATTCATACATATCTATGCTCTATTTAAATGTCGACCTAGATAGCACAAATTAATATTGACTTGAAATCTGCCCCGCTATATATAGGACTTGAAAGCTGGCGTACTACAAATCTGCATAACAAATTATAGGGAATGGATCAACAGTTTATATCAGCCCCACAGGAATGCATGCATGCATGCATTCGTATAAAAATGTCGTCAATAGCTTCCATAAAATTTTGTTATACGCATAATATATATTTTGCTCTAGAGGATGTGTGACTTTCCTTCTAGCAATCTAGTACTAGCAAATATGGATTTTTTCTTTTTAAGAATGGCCTCAATGACTTTAGCAGCTGGATAAGCTCGCAGCTTCAGCATGAGTTAAAAGAAGTAATTTTAATGCTCTCTAGTTCGAAGAACTGAAATGTGTAGGCCGTAAAAAAAGGGTAGTTAGAGAAAGACAAAAATATTGTAGAATGTAACGCCAAAACTAGCTCCCCATAAGGATTAATTGGAAATTGAGGATCTTTAATAAGATATTTAGGTCATTGCATTGGCCATGGGTCGCAATCCAAAGCAAAGGTCATTCCCATGTTCTTTTAAATGGATTGATTGGTAAACCAAAGTACAGTAAATTGACAACTATGGATGGGAGAGTGAGATTCTCTTTCCAAAAGAACCATCAATGCTAGGTGAAAAAAGCTCAGAAAGGGTAAGGAGTAGCAGATGTAAGGAGGCCCACAACACCTGTGGAAAGCACTGAGGCCACCAGCGCAATCAGCTGCGTATAAACCTTGCGAGGAGTGATGATGCTGACCCTCCCCTACATCTCTGTCATGCACATGAAGGCCATGTTACCCTTGCCTTCAGAGCCCACTCATAAGGACAACATAGCTAGGCCCAATGAGATCATCTCAAACTACTCCTTTGCTTTGGAACCGTCAAGCATCAACCAACTCATGCTGAAAGCTACCATATACTTCTTTCATTCCTCCACACAAAGTTTTCTATAAAACTAGTAAACAAGGCTTTTTGGATACCACTACCAAACAATTAAGTCTTGCCATTGCTAATGGAGAGCCAAAATGATGAGGTCATGGTGGTCACGGGCAAGCCTGTACATAAGGCCTGTGACCATCTGCTCCGCTAGCATGCATTACAAACCTCAGAATTCATATAGGACTTTATGACAGTGAAACCATATAGAAATAACTAGGATCAAGCCATGTGCTCTTGGCAAGAAAGGAGCAAATCCGTGCCCACGTTAAGCAGTGTCGGATCATTCAGCCTTTGGAGCGAACATTGGAATGCTATTTATTCTCTCTCTCTCTCTCTTTTTTTTTTCCTTATTCGTGCAATGTCTGAAAGCATTGCAGGCATTGATCATGAGTTGAGCAAATATCCTAGAGCAATAACTCATTTCAGTTACTTCGAAAGGATCACATTTTGATATGTAACAGTAAACCAGACAGTAGATGGGCTAAAACTCACTGGTTAAATTTTTCCTTTGAATGATATTTATTGGCTTGGAAAGTTTGTCAAAGAGATTTGGATTTGAAACGAATCATTTACCATCCTTTTCCATGAGGGTCATATCATACGATATAAACCTTAAAGTTCATCATCTCTCGACAACTTCGATCATATTTGCACAACAATGCAACGTTGTCACCTTCTCATTGCAGAGCCTGGAACGGCATGTGCACTTCTGCCCCGGGTCTTCTATCCCAACGTGTACTATTAACTGCCGGCAGCATCAAGTTGCCAAGAGAAGCCATCATACGTCCAATCTTTGTGGGGTCAAAATAGCGGCAGCATGTGATGCCAGTACTTCGACAGGCAATTGGAGTCCTCCTCGTGTCGGGCATTTAGTGGAAATTGC
>JAOXJJ010000791.1:155770-174912 GCA_025769935.1 Phoenix roebelenii
GTAGCTGGAACAGAGTGTTAAACTGAGCACCTGAAGCAGTGGATTAATGTGCACTTCATGACTTATGATTTTCAATAGGAATTATTGCTTTCTACCATTCATTTGAAACTTCTAAAGAATTCTTTCAACCTAACACTTTTCAAAAATGAATATCCCATCATAATTTTGATGTATTTGTACATATAAAATATTAAGCAAACCCATGTCATTCATTTCACGTTTCTACATCTCATCCTTTTTAGTCCCTTGAATCAGTTTTTTCTACATACTAATCATTAAAAAAAAAAACAAATTTGGAGATTGAATTTACCCCACCTCTTTATATAGAGAGCTAGCTCACTTTTGATTCTTTGGATCTTTTTCTCTTTAAAGCGAGTCCCATTTAGGATAGAACATACAAGTGCTTATTTCAACTCCTAAGATACTTTCTTCAATTTTATGCCTTGTCTTCATGTCCATGGATGATAGTCTTGAGGTTGCTTGGAATATTTCTCTTTAATATAACTTCATTTCTTAAAGTTAATTTTACATCAGCTTGTTAAGACTTCCAAATTTTCAAAATGTTAGAGAAATGGGTGTTCTATAGAACCATAGTGAAAAAAAAGACATGAGCTATTGCAAACTGCAATTTCTTATTTTCTTCCTTCTTTAGATCAAGACAAAACTCATCAACGACAACAAACAACTTGTCATTTAATCCCACACGCCCATTATAATATTGGATGGAAGTGTTGAGAATGGCATGGAATAATTAATGAGACGGATAAAGATTGACAAAGTTTACAGGGATCTAACTCAACAGCTTAAAATTTTTAGGTTGGGTTAGGTTCTAATGTATATATTAAGTCCTTGCTAGTATTAAAACTCCTTATTCTCTTTAACAAGTGGTATTAGAGCCTATAACTGTCAATCCAAAACAAACCCTCCAAGCTGTAAAGGTGCTATAATCGATGGTTCCTATGAAGAACAATAACATGCGAGCTATTATTAGCGTGGAGTTTTAGTAGCCTCGATGCATGAAGTGGCTCGGAATACAAGCTCGGGCATGGTTCTTATAAGCGAGCTCTTATTAGAGTGTGGCCCAACATAGCTCTTGTACTGGAGTAGTAACATTGTGATGAAGTGTGACTCTTGGAAAATAGGTTCTTAGATTGGAGTAATACAGTATACTCTCAAAAGAGTAACTGAGAACGGGGTTTTTGATTAAAGAGTAGTAGGTTAGACTTGAGAGAGAGTTGAAATCAACTCAAACGTGAAGGTGGTGATTGTTGAGGATCATGTCTGATGTTTAGTACAGAGGTTGGAGATCAATGGGGGTTGACTGTGCTGACTTGCAAACGTGCCATGCAACGCCCTTTATGGGTCAACTCACGTATAAACGTTGAAAACTAAATAATCGATTGACTTGGTGAGCTAGATGGTTGAACCACTCAGCTCGCCCAAGTTAGAATCGGTAGCAACTTGTCCTAGCTAGGTAACAGTGCAGGTTAAAAGGAAAAAGGGAAAAGAAAAAGTAAAATAGCGGGCTAAAGATGGAAGACACCCCTTTTCCCTTTTCTTCTGGTGCAAAGAAGATGTGTGCTAAGATCTGGTAGAACTGACAGCTGCTTGCTTGGAAAGGAGCTGATAAGGTGGACTTAGTGGTGACACAACAAGATCTAATGGGATCAAAGGCAACATCGTTGGTTCCCATAGAACAGGTGGCATTGCAACGACACCAGCGAGATCAAGAGAAAGTAGATGTAGAGTGACCATATTCTTGGCATCTAATTGAACCACGATTGAACTACGTTTGGGCTGGAAACCCATGACTCAAAACCCGCAGCGCTTCGATTAGGTTCAACAAGTCAAAAACACTGATTTAGTCCCAAATGGAATAATTTGTAGGAGGATTGAAGATTGGTATAGTTGATTGGGGACAAAACCTTTTTTTTTGTTTTTTTAGGAGGAAGGACACTAATAGGTTAACCCCATTAGTCACCAAATTTTATTCAGAATAAATGAAGAGAAGAATGTAAAGTCAACATAAGTTGCAACATAGAAGAAAAGTAGATAATACAAGAATATGCAGGATTAGAAGAGAAACTGAAACTACTGCTTCCAAGAATTCCCAAAGAAAAACACTTCTTCATGGGTTGTGGACCAAAAGGAGACTCAAAAGAAAAGCATCTGAGTGCAAACAGAATTAAAAGGATCCCATGGATAATTACAAGGCTGCAGAATTCTCTATCATAGTCTCCAGCAGAGATAAAGGTCAAACGCAATAGCATAAAAATCCTAAAAGTGATGTGAAGGAAGAAGCATCCCAATCATCATAGCCTTAATTAGAAATTAATTTATAATTCTTGAAGCTTACAATTAATATTAGTAAGTTTAAGAGTCGGGACAAACTAATCACCTGCCCATACTGTGATCTACGAATTAGAGTACGCAGAACCATTATCAACGTCCTCTTGTCCAACAGATTATTCTCCTATAGAACCAAGTCAGTATAAAAAGTTATCCGGGGTATCTGACAACCCAGAAGTCTTTACTAATCCACTAAAGGAGTCCACCATCACGTAGCAACCCGAAACTATCTAGCAATCCTCACAACCAAAGATTTTTTCGGATCAAGCTAGAGAGAGAAAGTACCAGCAGAAAGAGAAAAAAAAAACTAGAGAGTAGAGAGAGAAGAACAAGAAAAGAGGAAGAGAGGACCGCGAGCTCCCTCTCTCTCTCTCTTTCCTTCCGAATGAAGGGGAGATGGTGGACAACAGCAGCCACAGTGGTGCCGGTAACACGCCATGCCTGGCGACGGCCGGCCGAATGGGAGAGGAAGAAAAAGCAAAACAAGGGAGTGTTTAACTTCAATTTGGTGGCTTGCCGGCCAGATTCAAAGTGAACAGTGGCCCAAAGACTGGAGAAAAGAAGGAGAAGGAGGCAAGGGGCTCTCACCTCAGTCTGACGATGTTCCAGTGGCACTTTCCAACGGTGAATCGAGGAGGAGGCTCGTAGAAGAAGAGTTTGAACTGCGGCAATTCTCGGCAATTTGGGTAGATGCATTCAAAAGAGGAGGAGCGAGTTAAATAGGCAAGATTCTTGAGTTTGATTCTAACTTGGATTGCCCTCGGAAAGCCTTCTTTTCTGCCGGAATCGGGGAGGAAGAAGACTCTCAACTAGAGTCTTCTTCCCCGATCCTCTCACATGCCAAGCACGAGTCGAGTTTGGGCCTGGCCACTTTGGGCCAGCCCACAAAGCCAAACAGAACCAGGCTATTACATACTCTCCATTTTAAAATAATTTCATCTTCAAAATTAACAAACCTGAAATTTCAAATAGCTACAGATACTTGACCTTCATCTCTTCTTCAAGCTCTCAAGTAGCCTCTCTCTCCGAATGATTGTTCCATTGTATTTTCAAAAAAAGAATGGTTCAATGTTAACACTTGATCCTTTCTGTCAACAATTCATATTGAAAACTTTTCATAGGTCAAATCTTCATGAAGCTGCAACGGCTCATACACATGACATGGTTCTGAAAATATTTCTTCAATATTGATATATGAAATATGTTGTGCACACTAGATAAAGCCAGTGGTAAAGCTAATCAATATGCCATCTCTCCAATCTTGTCCAATATCCCAAACGGACCAACATACCTAGGGCTCAATTTACCACAAACCTCAAATGATCTCATCCCACTTTTAGTGGGTGACACTTTCAAGAAAATATGATCTCTAATTTGAAATTTTGGCGCTCTTCTTTTATTATCAACATAACTCTTTTGTCGATACTGAGTCGTACGAAACCTGGATTGAACCTATCAATATAGCTATTTTTTTCTCAATCAGTTTGCTACAATGGCAGTAGAAAATAAAACACCTTATAAAGCTTGGTATGGGCAAAAACCTCAGGTAAAAAATTTATAAATTTTTGGATCCATCACTTATGCATTCATTCCTTCTCAAAATAGAGAAAAGTTCGACAGAAAAGGAAAAAAGCATCTTTGTAGGATATAGTGAAGAGTCTAAAGCCTATTGCCTACTTAACCTAAAGAAAAATGAACTTGTTGTTTCAAGAAGAAAGGCAATGATAAAGGAGTATGACATGACCAATTTTGGTCTCATGAGGCATTTTCTTGGCATTCAAGTGAAACAATCAAAAAAAAATATGTATGTCACAAGAAAAATATATTGAAGACTTGTTGAAAAAGTTTCATATGTCTAATTGCAAGCTTGCAGTAACTCCAATGTCTAAGAATGAAAAATTTCAGCTACATATGATGGTGCTCAAAAAGTTGATGCCACAGCTCATAGAAGTCTAATTGGCTCTCTTATTTATCTAACAAAGTTAAAACTAGATATTATTTTTTATGTTAGTCTCTTATCTAGGTTTATGAGTCAACCAAGCAAGCTTCATTATGCAGTGGTTAAGAGAATTCTTCGCTACTTACAAGGCACTAAAAGTTGGGCTTAATATATGAAAAGAAAAGTTTTAAGAAACTTATTGGATATTCAAATAGTGATTGGGCAGGCTCTCTTAGCGACTTTTAGAAGCACTTTACATTATGTATTTTGTTTAGAAACAAAAATCATTTCTTGGTCATCAAAAAAGCAAAAGATCATTGCCGAGGCTGAGTATATCTCAACAACCGTTACGGTATGTGAAGCAGTTTGGCTCATGAGAATTCTCTTATTTGCAGCAGAATGAACAAGGTCCTGCAATTGTTCAATATGATAACATGTTCACCATCACGATGACAATGAATCCAATATTTTATAGCAGAACAAAACACATCGATATCCATTTTCACTTCATCTAAGATTTGGTTGAGAAAGGAGATATAAAGCTGGAGTTTGTTAATATTAATGAGCAGCTAGTCGATGTCTTCAGCAAGCAAGTGATATCATGAGAATTATAAATTTGGGGGTATTTTGAAAATTCAACGAGACATCTTAAGTAAACTAAGAGTCATATGGAGATCAAAAAGTCATTTTTGTAGTCATAAGTGGTAGCCCAAGTGTCACCTTTGTATCTATAAATAGGTGGACTCAAGTCTTGGCATGGACAAGTCATTGAGAGACTCTTGCACCACTCTAGTATGTATGAATGAAAATCCCCCATGCTTCCCACTAAAAAAATCTCTTTCTTGTATTTTGTTTCCTATATCTCTTCTTGTACCCAATAGCCTCAGAGTGGAGCAGCAAGAGAAGCAACAGCCTGAAAGCACTGCTACATATTCTCCGTCATTGTCTTCCACAAATAACACTTGCAAGCACTTCCAAAAAATGGAAGAGAGGTAGAATTCAAGAGCAGGGCTCCAACATATATTCCCCAAAACCTAATAAGATTTAAGGCTGAGTTTGGCTCCAACATATATATCAAGTCCTACTAGTTTTAGGACTCCTAGTTCTCCCCAGTAGGAAGAGAGAGCACTTTTTTTCTCTCTATGGCTCAGTCCCACATGGAAGGAGATATATATCAAACATATGTATCGAATTCTTTATTTCTTTTATTCTTGCCTGCAATTTTTTTTTCTTCTTTCTCTTCTCATCACTAGAATCATGTGGCCATAATAGATACATACATGGAAAATTGAATAAAGCAAGCAAGGCATAAGATATACCTTTGGCATAAATTAATCCATTACACGAGCCAAAGGAAAAATAAAATCTCTAATTGCACACCACATTTATAACGATCTACTACTTCCAGTCCTAGTATTGTGATTGAGTCTCGCTTATATTCACTTACCTCAGTATATGCCTTCATAGGGTTTCTTCAAACTTTAAGATCTCCAAAAGAAATAGATACTAGAGAAATGTTTGATAGTGAAGAGATTTTCGTGTGTCTAGACCTAACTCTTTCTTCTATAGGAGAAGAGAGGAGACAGGAGTCGGCTGAGGTCAGGACACACTTAAGTGGCCACCCTTTCTCTTTCTCTAATACATAAGTGAGAATAGAGGGGGTATGCACATGTAGGGCACTGCTCGCCTCTTTCTCTCTTACATAATAAGAAAGAGGGACTGGTTTCTTAGTTCTGCTCATTTCTTAAGCAACAAGCTTGATAATATCTTGATACAATGCCTTGAAGGTAGGCCTAAACTTGTTTAGAAACAAAACCTTGAATAACTTGATCCATGTGTTATAGAAGGCCTTAGATGCTACCGAAGTTTTCTAGTATTAATATGCAAAGTCTAAGACATCCCTGGCCCCATAGATCCAAGAGGACTCCTTAGAAGTTGTTTAGTGATAAAATAAAATCCTGTAGGCATCAGACCAGTCAATCTAGTCTTGTAGACACACCTTTGAAGCCCATCTAGATGCAACCGTTGGTTCCAAAGTAAATTAGTTAACCCTCTTATAGAACATGAGGGACCAACATTGGATTCTAATCAAAGAGCTGCAAGTGTCATCAATCAATGTTAGATCATCAGATCGATCACATATCATGTGACCTTTACAATTGTAATTGACCTTGAAAAATATTATTATGACAAGTCTCTAAGATTGAAATATCGTAACTTGTAGTCCTTCTTTATGATAGCTTATATGATAGTTTGCAGTTGTATCCTTCCACTATATCTAACCATGTTAGCTAATGCTATAGAGAGATGGATGCCAACTAGCTGATCTAATAGTTCTATTGGCTAGCTAAAGTTATTATTGTTGTATTCTACCAAAAAAAATTATTGTTGTTGTAGTTACCATAACATATATCCATGCAAATGTAGTGGAGATGAGAAGCAATGATGCCGCTGCCCATGTTTCTTAGGTGAATTAGAATGCCTAGCAAAATTGCGTGAAGTGATGCATCCTTTACTCAAGGTTCTAAGAGAAGGTGGGCAAGATTTGAGTAGAAAGCCACTCTTGATCCTGGACGTCTGTGTGCCAATTAATGGATCTTTGCTAGCTTATTCTCTTTATTTTTCCTTTTCTTTTCAAACAAGAATATTATAGGGAATAAAAAGATAAAATTTGATATTAACTAAACAAATAGTAATATGTATGTGATGTTTGTGCATTACATGAAGCTAGCTACTTCTTTAAATTTTACTTCGATAGGTCCTACCAACCTCGTGACATGAGAAGGTGAGTTAATGTTTCAGCAGTATAACATGTATATATGATATTAAATATTGAAACTATAAAACAAATTGAGAATTTTCTTTTCAAGGAAGTAAGGAATCAACAACAGCAGTAGCAATAGTAGTTGTGCTCTCTCTTCTTCTCTTATTTCTCTCTTTGGAGGAGGTAAGTATAGCTGTATTAAAAATGACAACAATGATATACATAAAAATGGTGGGTGAATGGATTCCTCAAGTGGTTTCCTAAATCTAGATGCTGCAAGTTCCCCTTTCTAGGATTTCTAGTTGCTCATCTGAAAGGAAAGGTTATTAGAGAGAAAATCACCTCTAATAGTAACACACCATAATTTAAGTTACTAACATGCAAAAAAAGTAAAGATAAAAATTGCTTTTTAAAAATTTATTGAATTTTACTGGAAAATTTTCAGAATTGTAAATTCTTCAGCAACTTTAAATTCATGCATTAAGGAATTTCGATACTTCCTTGGTGATTTCAATTTAGATCTTTTATTCTGAGGATGTTAGTAAAAAGAATTTATCCTTCATTGACAACTCAAAAATATAAAAAAATATACAACTGCAAAACAAAAGGATTATCTCTGTGCCAAAGAAGCAAAAGAGAAAAGAATTAAGCAATAGGACAGATTGTGTTTATTATTTCCTCTACATAATTCTATGGTGTCAGCCATTTGTGTCCAAGGAAGTATTCTATGAAACTAAGCAAGCAATAGAAAATATTCGGTTAATCAGAGCCAAAAGAAAAGAGTTTTTTGAGTAATCAATACCAAGAACTTTCAATCTGATCTTCAATCCTCTTAAGCAAAGAGGGTTTAAAATCATTTGCAAAAGAATTGGAAGTTGATCCCAGTGATGATGTCACTGCAGAAGTTTTAACTCTAGATATCGATAATAGCAAACATTTTGTTGAATGAAGCAAAGCCTGATATCTATCTGCAAAAGCCTAAAATTAAGAGGGCTTCACATCGACCATTGTTCATTGGTAGCTATGTCCAGATGAAAATAATGTGTACTACACTGATTTTGGCCTCATAAGATAAACTGCCCAAGAATCTTTTGTTCCTATTTTTATGTCTTCAGTAATCATAGGATGTACTTCATAAAATAGAAACTAAATTATAAATCCAATGAAATCTTGTCCCCTCTCTCGGTGAAACAATCATTACATGAAAAGTTAATTAATTTATTAGCATCCAACAGTGTCTATCTTCTAATATATACATGAACAAATCTCTGTCAAACACCACCTATATATAATTTTATGCATAGAGAGGACCGAGTTCAAGGAATTGGAATAGCACAACGCTAACTGTAAACGAAAAACACAACATTTAATGGCATAGCATGTCTATCCAAGGGTTTTCGTTCAGCTTTCGTAGTTCTTCAGAAAAAGTGTGGTCTATGCTATTGACACCAGAGAGACAAGGAGCATACTTGAGGGAATATATAGATGGAAAAACTCTAGCTAATAAGAAGCGGAGGTAATTGACTGGGGTCACACAAACAACAAAAGAAGAGTAAACGGCGCAATAAAGAAGGAGAAACATGCAGGGAAACAGGCGCTCTCGCTTCCAAAATTGCCACTAGCTAGCTTGCCATGACATACCAAAACCATTCTCATTTTGATCTTTGCTCTTCCGGGAGACTAAAAATTAAGATACTAACCTGCCCTCCATTTGCAACTCTTCCTCCCCACGCGGCTCTCTCTCTCTCTCTCTCTCTAGCTATCTCTTCTCTGCTCCTGCTTCCTTATCCCTGCGGGCACGAGGATGGAACATTAAAGCCCGTGTCCTTGTCCATGCTGCGTTTTAAATGGAACTTGTTGTCTCGAAAAAAAACTCCTTCAGAAGAGTGCACGTGTAGGGCTGGGAAGAAAGGCTACTAAGCTCCATCCATTCCTTTGTTGCAGCTTCCAGCTTCCACTTGAAATGGTTCCCCCTCTTACAAGTTCTGGTAGTATGTGTACCAAGTGTGGTGATACATCTAATCTCTCTTCTATTCGACCACAAGAATGGAAAGAGATTAAAAGCAGCAGCAAGAATGGAAGCACAAGAGAGTGTCTTAAGAATTTGACAGACATGATTACTAGTTGTCCTCTAGCTGTAAGGAGAATGCTATGAATATATGGAAGATGTTGATGTCATTATTGTGGTTGTAGAAAATTGTAAGAAGTGGTGGTGTGATGATGGGTTTGTAAGGTAAAGAGAGCACTGAGCTGTTCAGATGGAGTGGGGCCTAAGACATTGATGTAACTTTAGTCTTTGCTTGAAAGACAGTAAAATCCCCATGGCACAAAATCATGAATTCCTACACTTTTTAGCTTCTCTACTTTGTATGTTTAATTCCTCAGTTTGAGGCTTTATATTTCAGATGTTTATGTAGTCTGTTGGGGAGTATCAACAGATGGCAGATCAACAAGATATGTCACCGAAAATTCCACCCAAAATTAACAGAACAATCACCAGATCTAAAGTTGAAGTAGAGAGAGATGTAGCAAAAGTAAACGGAAGAAAACTCTGATCTCCCTCTCTATCCTTCCTCTATTTTCCTCCTCACCTTTGCTTCTGTGGTTGCGCGGCCGGCAAAATTTGCATCGAGCTGAAACAACAGAGAATTCATAAATTTGTTCAAGTTTCTTAATCCAAAACCAAGATCAGTTATTCTAGAGAAGGTAAGAGATGTAGGGGAAACACAGAAGAAAGCACTAGTCCCCTCAAGACAGAAGGGTACTAAACTTGAAATCCTGAAAGAATTTCTAGCACAACAAGCGAAAACTAAGAAAATAGTAGAGCTCCCTAACTCAGTGAATCCCTGCACCAGTAGTCCAACTGTGAGGCTCCGACGGCAACTGGACGTTACTGAGAAGATTCGGCGCAAGGCCATGGAAGAGGTTCGGGTCCTGCGGGAACTGCTGCTGACCAAGTAATCCATGGGATTCCAGAGGCCCCTGGGCTTGTAGAGGCTCCTCTTCCTCCAGAGGAAGCCTGTCATAGGCGGCATTTGCGAACGATGCTGCCATTATAACGACAGGCCCCGACGCCATCAGCGGTCCCGCGACGCTCCCTCCGACCACTTGTCCCTGCCCGCCAGCCAGGTATACTGTGAGGCCGGTGGCCGCGGGTGGGGCGGGCGGCGGCAGGAAGGATCCTGATAGGGAGAGGATCTCAAAGCAGCCATGGAGGGTGACGACAGCGCCCTGGGATGCCGGCTGGCGGAGCCTGACATTTGTGACGGTACCGGTACCGCTAAGGATGCACATGCCTCGCTGCCGGCGGCATGCGAAGGCGGCCATGCCCTCGACTATGTCGCAACCGCCGGCGACCTCCATGACGTGGGTTCTGAAGGCGTTCGCGCTGTCCCGGTTTATGATGATGGGGGGCTTGGGCTTGTTCCTCGACCCGGCAGGCCGACCCCGGGGCCTGCGAGCCGCCTCGCCATCCGCCTCCCCGTAGGAAGTTACTGGCACCAATTCCTTGCCATCTCCACAGCTGCTACTGCTTCCGTTGGTATTGGTATGGCTGCTATCATCACGGTTCCGCTTCTGGCTTCGATTGAGGCCGCCTTGGTCGTCCTCGGATTTAGGTTGCTGCAGCTGCTGGTGGAAGTTGTGATGGAAGTCTCGTGTGTGGAATGGAGGAGGAAGATGATGTCCATGTGCTGATGATGCCGTTATCGGATCCATCTTCCCTAGTTTTTTTTTCTTTTTCCTACCCTTCTCTAATTCCTTATTCAAGTGTGATGAAACCTAGGAGATGAAACAGTGAAAGGAAGCAAAGAACAAAAGAAAGAGGAGGAGGACAAACTGGAAGAAGATAACGAGAGAAGATGAGGATTGAATTAATTAAGACCAAAAGAGAAGAAGGGAAAAGAAAGACGGCGCTATGCCTCTCCTTTTTTTCCCCTTCTTTTCTCTTTTAGAATAACCTAACGCTACTCCAAGCACTACCACCACTGCTACCTCCCACCAGAAAAGAACCCAAGACGGAGGTGCATCTCTCTTGTCATCCACCAACTTCCCAGCGGATTCTGGGCATCTACTTATTTTATCCCTTCTCCAAAGACAACATGCCTGCTAATAGTTTCGTAGTCCTTCGGTTTCTACGACCGTTTTTGTTGCACCGACCACGTGGTAGCAGAAGAACTCGTACAGGTTGGAGCCTTAAAGAGTATCTTGGGATTGGATCGGTCTTTGTTTCAAACCTTCTCTCCCTTTGCCTTGACGACTTCAATACCTCTACTTCTCTCCTCTTGTTCCAGTCTTGTTTCAGCTGACTTCTGATGTCTCTTGCTTGGAAGCCATCCGAGGGAAATCCTCCCAAAAAATCCTCGACCGGTGTGGGACTAAAAATATTGCGGTCTGGCCAATAATTGAGAGGGATCAGGGGAGAGGACAGGCTGGCTTTGGGGAGGAGTAGGTGGGGAGTGAACCAGCCGTACTCTATGCGGCGAGGAGAATATTTTACAAGGCTTCAGCGGAAGAGGTCGAGAGATGTTGACGAAGCGTGAGCCGACCCGGTGGTTGTCGCCGTCAAGCAGGCCAGCGAGCTTCCCACGTAGTTGAATTATAGCTAGAATCCCGTCACGTTCGTAATTTCATCGAATATTAAAGGGCATTGTTGCAATGAAAAAGCCTTGGAGGTGATGGCATGTGGGTCGTTGGAATTCGTGCATCAAAGCTATGGTTTACTCACAAAGGAGCCCCAAATAAAGGACTCTGCTCAACGATGTAACAGGAGGCTTTGGATGAGCGTAGACTCTGTAACAATTTTCAATATCGGCGTTATCCCTTATTGCACCATATTGTGCTATATTGGATTTTGATTGAAATTATTCTTACTTTTTGGCTTTTATTCTGTGTGAATAGAATTAGTGAGTATTAAAATAACTATTATTATATCAATATTATCACAACATATAATGGACAATAGTAGAAAGTATATAGTATGCTAGTGCCATAATTGTTTCTGAGAATTTTAAAAAAAAAGTAGTCAAAGTTAATCAGTACAAAAATTTGAAATATTGTTTTACTAGATAAAGGGGAAAAATGAAACATAACAGACATTATATGTACTAGTAGACGGTTATTGTTTAAATATCATTATATATACATATACATATGTGTGTATATATATATAGTGTTGAGGTCGGATTTTTCCGATCTCAGACCTTAGCTCCTACCGAACTGGAATAGGAAAAGAAGATTGCGTCCCCACAGAAGGTATTGTCCGCTTTGGAGTAGGTAGAAGTCTTCCTCATGGTTTTGCCCTTTAAAAGATGCCTCATGAAGGAAGGGTAATCGAGCCCTCCATTTAAGGCACAGACTTTTTCGCTATTCAGTCGATGTGGGACTAAGTCTGAGACCCTTTATTCCCATAACATCAGCCCCCTAGTGGAAAGGTCTGTGCCGAAGTCAAGGGCCCCTACCTAGCGCGCCAATTGTTGAGATCAGGGTTCCCCCGACCTTAGACCTTAGCCCCCACCAAACTGGAACAGGAAAAGAAGACTGCGTCCCCACAGAAGGTATTGTTCGCTTTAGAGTAGGTAGCATTCTTCCTTACGGTTTTGCCCTTTAAAATGTACCTCCTGAGAGAAGGGTAATCGAGCTCTCTATTTAGGGCACAGACCTTTTCCTATTCAGTCGATGTGGGACTAAGTTTGGGATCCTTTATTTCCACAACATCAGGCCCCTAGCGGGAAGGTCTGTGCCGAGATCGAGGGCCCCTATCTGGCGCGCCAATTGTTGAGGTCGGGGTTCCTCCGACCTTAAATCTTAGCCCCCACCAAACTGGAACAGGAAAAGAAGACTGCATCCCCACAGAAGGTATTGTCCGCTTTCGAGCAGGTAGAAGCTTTCCTCACGGTTTTGCACTTTAAAAGGCATCTCCTGAGAGAATGGTAATCGAGCTCTCTATTTAAGGTACAAACATTTTCGCTATTCAGTCGATGTGTGATTAAATCCGAGATCCTTTATTCCCACAACATATAGCATATTACAACCTTCGAACTATTTTAACATGGGCCTCATAAAATTATAATGGCTCCTATTTTAAACAGTTATGATAATGGTATTATAATAATTAAGGATAATAAATGATAACCTTACTTTTTATACCACTATTCACTTAATAAAAATTCATATCAAGTGGTATTAATCTTTTGGAGGGAATCTTCCCACAAAATTTTATATTTTAAAATTTATTTTATTCATAAGAATACTATAAATAATCTTCATTGAAATTGTTAAAGAGGGCTGTTAGCTAAGCATCATTTTGGGCGTTCTCTTGGGTCCCTTTGTGCTTTTGATTTTACTTTTGGGCCTCTCTTGTCATGTTTGAATGCGTCTCATGTTTTCCGTGGAGCGAGCTAGCTTTGTCTCGGAAAGTGGAGTGGGTGGCTCGAATCTCGGGAGAAGGCCAAGAATGGGCTAGGGGCCCACCGTAAACGGTCGGGACGCGTGGCGAACTCTCCGCCATCGACTCGCGCTCCGTTGTCCGTCCTGACGGCTTCATCGCATCCGTAACCGGCGTGACGACGCTTCTATCACAGCCGTCCGACAGGGTCTGCGCTCCTGCCTCTTGGATTCCGTGTCCCTGCGACGTGTCGTCCACGCCGGCCTCGATTGGACGGCCAGTGATCGACTTATCTGCTCCGGTGCGTCGGGGACGTGGAATCGGCGGGCCCAAGCGACGAATCCGGAGCGAAACTCGATGGGCGTCTCATGAGAAGACTCCCCGAAGAAGAGCAGGTTGAGCCTAAGATTCAGGGAAATGTCAGATCAGGGTATTCTGAAGGAGAAAACAAGAATTTTTCTTTGTTTTCGTACAAAACAAGAAATTGCTTATGATGACATACAAGGGTAAAAAAGAGTTGGAGTGCTTTCGGTAAGAGCTGGTGTCACGTGCGCGCACCGTAGCTCAGATCTTCCTTCGACTCATCTAAAACGAGCCTAACCGATATGTAATCTTTCGGTTAGAATTATTCTAACTTTTCTAAAACTAATAAAGTTCCATTTACACAAGAAGAAAAATTAATTATCATAAATATTATCATATTTAATATTTGTCATTATAATAAAAAATAAAGAAAAATAAATGTTATTTGTTAAAGACAATATTGATTGAACAAAAATATTTGTGCATGTTGTAAAAAAAAAGATGGGCGCATATGACTCACGACATCTTAGAATCGAAGAAAATTAGGATACTTTATCATTCCATGAAGGCTTATTTTCTCTCTTTTTTTTTCTTTTGAGCTTGTATAAGAATTTAAACTTAAAACAAGTATCTTATATACAAGAATAATTTAAATAGTAAATAAAGAAGAGGCATGCACTTAAAACCATAGGAAGGGACTAATAATTATACTTTAACATTTTTAAATATAAGAAAAATATGTGACTGCTTTTCTGCTCTTGATCTAATAACAAATTTGATAATGGTCATGCGAAAAAATGCCTTTCAGCATGAAGATTGTATCATAGGGTGTTAATAAAGTGATTCTATCAAGAGAGGGCTCCTAGTAGTCAAATCAATGCAAGGATCATTTCAACTCTAAATTTTAACCACTAGACTATGAAAATCATTGACGAGAACATGCTTGTGTATTATACCACTTCTCCATGTAGCTTTTAAATAGGGAGAGAACTAAAATATGGTTGATAGTATTGAACTTTTATTATATATATATTCATAGTAACACATTCTTCTAGATGAAATGACTTTATTAGCTGATATTGTTTAGGAAGCATTTCTTGTGTGAGCCACATAGGTGTGCAATAACATGTCAAATAATAAAAACTAGTAGGCAGACAATTATAACCACTTAAAAAGGCTTAATACCAATTTTTAATCTGGTTAAGAAAAATAAAACTACAAAAGAAAAAACCAACTCGATTATTTTCTAACTCATCTATGTGATATAGTTTCTTCCACTTCTCTCCTAATCTTTTAATTTCTCCTAACCAATCACTTAGCACAAGCTCCCATAAACTCATTTTATGTCATTCTTCATCTTTCCGCTCCATATTATCTTGTGTGCTTTTTTTTTCATTAGTTCTGCTCTCGGTTGAATTTGAAGAACTAAATCCAATATATCCAAACCCCCTACTTGCTCCTCTGTATTTTTCAGATTTTCTAAACCATCTCATTTCATCTTGATTATCTAAGCCATGCTACTCACTCGGCCTTTATAACAACCTTCATTCTCAAACCACATACACTGAGGCTTTATTAGCAACCCTTGCAAAGACCCACCACTTTTTATAGCTATAAGTGAGGTTAATAACAAAATCATACTAAGAGATTAGCTAGTCCAAAAACTAGGTCTTAGAGAATAATTAATATTGGGATCTTCATCACCTCTCGCTCTTCTACTTAGCCACTAATGGTGTCCTACACAATTGTCAGATGTTGCCCGCCTCTCCATCTTTTGTCACGTGAACTTGCTATAAAATGCCCATCTCCAGTGGCTCTTTCAACTATCTTAGGATGACCTTTGATGAGCAAATAGGGCTAATAACTTGGGAGAAGTCTCATGAAGTATGTTAATAATGTTTAAAAAAATTGTTGTTATCTATTCAAAAGGTTCAAATTTTTAAGCACCTTATTAACTATCCCATATTAGATGTTTAAATGCATGTGGATTTACATCTATTGATATCAAGCAATTTCAGGTTTAGTTGAACTTTGTGGGTTTTTGGCTAGTGACCATATGTGCACACACTAGCTTGGTTTAGCCAACTATGCCATGTAGGTAGGCCATTAGGGCCACTATTGAGATAGCATTGAGGCCATTATGTACCACTCTAAGGTCTAATGAAATAAGTCTATATAAAGGCTTCAAGTTCAAGGTCTCGAGTGCGATGCATATTAGGTCTTTATGAGAGTTCTACCTTTCTCCTTTCAAGTGCTTTGTTATTTTCTCTCTAATTTTTAATTGTCTTCATTTTTTTCATCCTCTCTAGTTGCCACTTTTGGGCAACTAATGGAAGTTATTTATGTCAAGCCTCCATACACTCATGCTCATGATAGAAATCTTCAGGATGAGTTGCGTTCATTATACCTTGGAGATGTTCTCATTGGATTCCTACACAAGGAGCAAAATTAGTTCTTAGCGCAATGTTCATACACACCTTATTTGAAAAATGCCTCTCCAATTCTTCTTGAATTTCATGTATTATTTATTTTTAAAAAATATTTTTATTTGTATGATATTTTTTGAAATAAATTGCAGATATTAACAAATTTTTAGTATAATTTTAAAAATAGTTGCCAACAAATAGATGCGACCATATTAAGCTAATATTAGCTTGGTCAGGAGAACAAATGGGCATCCTCATTGGAAATGTAGATAATTGAAGACCTATGAGGATATGAGGTTATGACTAGAGATGAGGAGGGGAAAGAAGAGGAAAAGGGATGCTAGATGTTTCACAATTAATAAGTTGGACCAGTATTTATTTTCGGACCCAATCTTTAGCTATGTGAGAAACAAGTGTACAAGTTTAAACGAGATTTCAATTGCTATTCAGTTATCACTTCATAATTTAAGAAAAAAAAAATGTATGCATGCATTCCTCGCACCCTTGAATAGCTTCCTATTCTTTACGTTCACACAGCCATGCCTTAGAAAATTATGACATCATTCTCCAAGAATAATATTTTGTGCAAGGACTATGTTCAAAGAAAGTGTTAAAGAAAGTTCTTTAGGTACATGTGCAAAAAAATATCAAGGGGATAATGAAAGAGATTGTTATGATATTATTTAAGATAATATAGTATTATGGTATATATAAAAAGAGAGATAGAAAGACATCATTATGCATTTATGCTATTAATCAAATAGAGAAATGAGACATTGTTGCGGTGTATCTTTATATTCTCTGAAAAAGGGGGGAAAAAATTTTAGCAAAAGAGATGCCTAGTATTGAAAAGGAACATTGTTGATTTATGAAATCATGACTTATTGAGGAGGAAGGTAGAGGATCTATATCAAGTTCATCAATCACAAAAAGTATGTTAAACTATAAAATGGATTCAATATTGATAGTTATGAATGCTAGGACAGTCCATAGGACTTGGATATATTGACTGATGGGTGTTTTCAAATTTTGATTCAGGTACGTATGTCGACAACATTAAAGTTAATAAACCACCAAATTAGTTATAACTAATTAGATTTGAAAGAAACCCCATCTTAAATGTAATACTTTTTTGAAAAAAAATATATGTTTGATGTAGTGAATTGTTTTTTGGAGTGCACAATTATGCATGCTCTAATTTTTTTTATACACATATATGCGTAGTTTATGCAAAATTTTGCTTACTTGTTATGCACTTGTTCCTGTTCTTTGTGCACTCATACCTTGTTCTATTCATATTCAAAGAAACTAACAGATAACAATAATGCTACCTTGTGTTGATCAATGGCATGATGTTTATTGTGCCACATGCTGAGTGGGAATTATCATGATACACAAAAGCTAGCATGATACATAGAGGGGCAATTGAATCAGGAAACATGCCAGCTCCATTTTCGGTCGAGAAACTATTTATATGATTGACTATAGCATCTTACAGCATTTTTTCAAAAATAAACAATCACTAAATTTTTCATCAAGAAGTCCTGATTATTATATGACATAGAAGACATGAGTTCCCCTAACTTTGAAATGCCACATGTTCTTTTGAAATCTTTTATGTTCAAATCACAACTAAGTGAACATTCATGAGAAAGGGTGATTGCAGCAGTTATGAACAGAATACAGTTTGCAGTGACAAGGAGCGGAAATTCTTGAAGCTGTCCTCTGGCTCCTTGAGCTTGCACATCTAAAGGCTAGCAGAAGAAACAAACTTCTCGAAGTAACCTAGATATAAGCATTTCTATGTGACTGTGAAAGGGTCTCCCCAATGTATTAAAATCTGGTAGCCGTTTCATCTCTGTAGTCATCCATGCACAAAGTATACTGTGCTTTGTTGCATTAATATAATCATTCTTCTTTAGTAAAGAAGCCCAACTCCTTAGCTATCACCAGATAAACAAATATGTAAAGCAAGCTAATCTCAGGACCACACAAATGGGAGCAGCTATTTCCATGTGAGTAGCATCAACCCCATCGTATCAACACAGTTTTATAGGGTTTTCGCTTTCGCCGGGGTTCACGTTCCAGGGAAGGAGACAGACGATTGGTTCCCCTTCATTGACTAGATCATGCCACAAAGCTTTCAAGCCTAATTGGTCTTAACGCGATGGAGCAACTTGGCCAATATTATATCATCTTTAAATGCCAACAATGGCGATGTCATGTTGAGTGGAAGCAATCGCATTATTTTGATTCATTGACTAGCTACTATCTAGTTTCCTTGGACCCATAAAGAGCCCAAACCTCTAAGAATCTCAAGCGGCTCAATCCAAAACTTATGGACTTGGTTAAAGTGTGACAAGCCTGAACTTAACCTGACCCGATCATATAATGCACATTAAGGTATGGGACTTAATTTTTTTTTCATCCAAATCAGGTATAGGACTTATTTTTATGAATCTAGTCAAGTTTGAACTTGTTTTGGATTTGGTAGTTTATCTAGTATAAAATGTAGCATTTGCTCTTATATCTTTCATATTTCTTACATATTGATTGTTTATACTTGGAAGTTGTATCATTGATGAATATTTTGTAAGGTATAAAGCAAGTTAAGTTTACCCTGCCCTATATGTACCTTATTTGAACAAGCTGTCTGTCATGTATGGTGAGTGTCAATGTGGACATAATGAGTCACATAAACTATCTTCTACTTAGCCTGGGATGCAGAATGAAAGAACTCTTGCATAGGTAAGGTTTGGGAAGAAATTTAGTTTGGATCTATGTTGGCAGGCAATTGGATACTATGACTCAACCACACTAGCACCATTAGCCCCACTTGAGCCAGCTCTACCTTCATGTATAGCTGTAGATGCATTGAATCTTCTTGAGAGATCTTCTTGATATCTAGGTTTGAATTGTAAAGCAAGATCCCATGTATCTAATAGAAGACCAACAAAAAAGCAGGATTCTCAATGA
>JAOXJJ010000791.1:174941-192554 GCA_025769935.1 Phoenix roebelenii
TATATTAAGGTAACTCCCTCTCCCAATTTGATCTGTGTGACATGTTGGGCTAAGCTGGGTTGAGGCTAGAATCTAGTTGTGCTTGTGATCGGGCTTAAGGCATCCATATTTGGCCCAAATTTGAGCCAACCTTAACCTTTAAATCATGATACAATGCATGTCTGGAATCTCCTCACACAACCTTGACACAAAAATACCCAACCAACCTGTATACATGGCTGCAAATCAATTATGACAATGGATCTGGTCATTTTGTAGCATACTTGTAATGTGATAATGTGCACCGTATTTTAGGCGCTGCATTTTCGTATGTTTGTGTCAAAGCAACAACTGAAATGAAGTAGATGACATGGAGCCTCATGGACGATACTAACGGATTTGAGTCAATTAACATTAGAAAGGATGATTTTGGCATCTCTTTTGTATCATAATGAATAGCAAATAAAAATTGAAATTTCTTTACAAGGGTTCTTGCTGGTGTTACTCTGCGCCACTTTGGTGAAACTTAGTAGCAATGTTAGTATGAGTTTAAAAGCTTTCCTTTTGATGCAACTTGGAGAGGACGTCATTGGAGATGCCAGAAACCTAAGTTATAATATGTGCAATTAGTTATACTAGCTTGAATTTAGCTTTCGGATTTTCTTTTTTATTTTTCTTAGTTCCATAATTATTATAAAATTTTAAAATATTTTCCTTTAATTTATTAAAAAAAGTCCGAACCCTTTTTCGGATAGAAAAAAAATCCTTTTATTTTCGCATATGCACCTCGATCTCACAAAGCTGAATCCTCAAGCCTCATAGTCCCGAATCTATGTCATTTTCACACCAATACTCACCATGATTGAGCAATATATCTCTTAATTTTCACTGAGATGAGAAGATGGAAGGCTCCTCACATGCATGGCATGTTCAGAACTAGGTCTAGGTACTTTATAATGCAGGGTAAAAAGTTCATGCCTCTTGAAGTCAATAGCAATCATGGAACCATTGTGGAAAGCAAAATTCTAGCTACAAAATAATAGAACTTTAGCATTATCTGTTCCATAACGCCAAGCTTTTTGTTCCAATAAGCACTTTTTGTTGCTAGCTTTCCTTGGCACACTAGGTTGTGCGCCCATGAAAGCTAGGGATCAAAGGCAACCCTATCTCTCCTTCTTTTGTTTTTTCTTTTTCTTCTTTTTTTTTTGCATTTGATCGCGTAATAATCCATGAGGGTCCCTTTGGCTAAGTCATATTAGTGGGCAATCAATTTGGGCTAGTGCTCCCGAGAGAAAAGGACCAAGAAAAGCACAAACGCCGTGTAGTGATAGCAAAAAAGTTTGTAGATAAGAAAGCTGGAGTTCTGTGTTTGGGCACTTCCTGTCCCAGATATGCCGAAGCGGAGGACAAACATCTTATTTCAGCCTACATGGACCATAAGAAGTTGCCCTAAAATCCACTACAAATTAAAATTGCCATGGTGCAATGAAGTATCTAAAAAGGAATGACGCCGAGCATTCTATTCAAACATCGATCAAGCACAGCGATTACAGTATGTGGTTATATACATACTAGTTTGATTACTATGTTTTAAATGTTTATTAAGGAGAGTTTACAAAAAGCTTAACCATGTCTTCGATCATTTATCATTAAAGCTTGTATTTTTTATAATCTACATCGTCCTATAAACTGATACCAGATGGTTCAAGTTAGAGTCATAATCATCCATATCACGTATAGTTGGTTTACTGTTGATGCTTGCCACCGCAGTATAATTCTTATTTCTTACTGCAATTAATCTATCAAGTCATGTTTCTCGATCATTTCATGCATTTGTTCTTGCTTCTATATGAATTACATATGATTCGAAATTCACTCAGATAATGCTTTTCTTTCACAGGATTTGCATGCATTAATTCCACTTGTGCATGGATTAGAAATCAAGTTCTGCAGAGATGGAGCGTCTCCAGCTTTCATTTCTCCTATGGCTGATGTTTGCGCGAAGAAAAGAACTAGAATTTATAGTTCTACACATCCGAAGGAAATCTATTTATGATTACTGTGTGTGTCCCACGTATAGATTTTGTTCAGTTAGCTAATCTGCTTCAAATTCCTACTTTAGCACCATAATTAGAATATCCCGTGGCGACTAAAGATGTTGTGGACTAATGTTAAACTAATAGAAGGATAAGGAAGAAGGCTAGATAGAGATAGCTCAGATAAAAAGAAAAGAAAAAAAAAAAGGAAGGGTTTCAAGTGGAAGCCAGGGCCTTGATTGAATAAGGAAAAGAAAGGAAAGGCACGGATGGTGGAGCCAAGCCAACCTCTTATTTGGTTTAGTAGTGGACAGGCATGACAAGAGCATTTCTCGACCACCTTAACCCCACTTCATCACTGCACTCCCATCACCCACCCCTCAACAAAATAAAACAAACCAACAAAGCGTTTCCCATGAAACCATTTAGAATACTTATTTCTTCGGAAGGTAACTAGATTCACAGCTTTATGATGGAACTAAGGCGGAAAAAAAAAACTACTTGTTGACGTATTATTGGCTTATAGAGTAGGAGAGTCTCCTATGTATAGTTTTTTAAATGGGAGCACAAATTCTTTTCCCTTACCGTTTCCCAAAAGTAGGATCCACTATTGGGCCTTCGTTCTCTTGCATGAGCCGTCAACAACAAATAGAGCTTTACCGGCTCTCTCCATCCAAATTCACGATTCCCATGCACATAGAATATGTTATCCAAGTCTCCACGTATCATCCTCTTATAAGAGAACAAACAAAGGGAAACCCATCCACGCCTTGGTCATCATTTCGCAATGGAAACTCCAGCCTCTAGAATGGGGGAAGAAAGCCGAAGAGGAGGAGCACTTCCTCCACATCCACCCTCCTCTCCAACCCATATTCCAAAATGGTTCGCTGGCATCAAGCAAACAATCCTCTCTGAACTCCGAGCGCAGCGAGGGATTGCCCTTCCCCTGGCTGCGATGAACCTGACATGGTTTGCAAAGACCGCCATCACCACCGCCTTCCTCGGCCGGCTGGGGGAGCTCGAATTGGCAGGAGGTTCGCTAGGCTTCACCTTCGCCAATGTCACAGGCTTCTCGGTGTTGACAGGCCTCTGTTGTGCCATGGAGCCCCTATGCGGTCAAGCCCATGGGGCCAGAAACTCAAAGCTTCTTCGTAAGACGCTCGTCATGGCCACCATCTTACTACTGGTAGCCTCTCTCCCAATCTCCCTCCTATGGGTCAACGTGGACAGAATTCTTGTGTGCTTTGGGCAACAAACGGATATTGCTGCTCTTGCAAAGAAGTACATAACTCATCTTCTCCCCGACTTGGTGGTCACCTCCTTCCTCTGTCCTCTCAAGGCCTATCTGAGCTCACAAGGAGTGACACTTCCAATACTATGCAGCTCAGCTATGGCACTTGCTTTCCATCTTCCCCTTAATGTCTTGCTCTCAAAGCGAAAGGGGCTTGAGGGTGTGTCGATGACGATTTGGCTGACAGACCTAACTGTGGCGATCATGCTGGTGTCCTATGTGTTGGTGACGGAAAGGAGGAAGAAAAGCGAGAGCACCAAGCTGTGGCCGGATGGAGGAGGAGGGTGGTGGGAACAAAGGATGCAGGACTGGATCCGGTTGCTCAGGCTCTCCGCGCCGTGCTGCCTGACGACATGTCTGGAATGGTGGTGCTACGAGATCTTGGTCCTGCTCACGGGGAGGCTTCGGAACGCCAAGCAGATGGTGGCGGTGATCGCCGTCGTGCTCAACTTCGACTACCTGCTGTACTCGGTGATGCTCTCCCTGGCAACATGCGCATCCACGCGCGTGTCGAATGAGCTCGGTGCAGGTAAAGCACGGGATGCTCGTGAGTCCGCCTACGTCTCGTTAGGCCTCGCCGTCCTGACCGGATTTCTGGGCGCATCAGCCATGGTGGGTGCAAGAGGGCGTTGGGGATACTTGTTTAGCCATGACGAGGGGGTCTTGGAAGGGGTGAGCAGGATGATGCTGGTGATGGCTTTGATAGAGGTGGTTAACTTCCCCTTGGCTGTTTGTGGCGGCATAGTGCGGGGGACGGCCAGGCCATGGCTGGGAACGTACGCTAGCCTCGGAGGTTTCTATCTCCTGGCCTTGCCTCTGGCTGTGGTATTGGCTTTCAAGGTGAGGCTTGGACTCGGTGGGTTGTTGCTGGGATTTCTGGTGGGTTCTGCAGCCAGTGCCATTCTGCTAGTGGTGTTTGTAGCCTCTGTGGATTGGGATGGGGAAGCAGAAAAGGCACAAAGCTTGGCCGGCATGAATTCAGAGGTTGGAGAAGGAAATTGTGGTATGGAAATGGTCGAAAGTAACAGTGTCTGATTCACTAACAAACAGAGAATGAGTCAGTATCAGATCTTGTTGCTAGAATTATGATTTTCTTGTTTTCTTCTTCTGTTGGAAGATAATAGGCCCCCTTCAAACCATGGGGATGGTGCCTGTGGATGAGTAGGAACAAGGCTATTTAATAACTCTTTCCATCCTATCCTGTCAATAGACTTCGGCTTGATAGAAAAACGCAAGGGAAGCAATTGGAAATCAACAGATGGGGTCGTATGTAGAGAATGGAACACTGGAATGCAACATCAAACAACTTTCCCAGCTAATTTTAGCTCCAAATTGAAAAGCCATGTGACAATGGCTCTTCATACGGCATAACTAATTCATCCCGCAAGATGAAACAATGAAAAAATTTCAGCAATAAAGGAAAACTGACTCATATAAATGAAAATATATCATACATCTCAAAGTACCGTATGATGAGATTCTGCCAGGTTTAACAGGACCGAAGCAACACTGGACCTACACTGATTAGAGATGCAAGAAAGGGAAAGAATTGAGCCACGTTCTTCTTAAAAGAGGAATCCCCTAATCCACATATAGCTTCAAAAGTTGCCACAACAAGGGGTGCCCGAGCTGCAAGTTCTCTCCCTTTTGCAGAACCAACAGGGATAAGCCAACGACCTCTTGGTTGGCAACCGGTTGAAACTTCAACAAGCTTCCCAGATTTCGCAGTGTGAAGATATTCTCTGCACAGGTCAACAAAGTAGGACTCCACTTCTACATCCCCATTAAGAGCTCTGTCCGGTACATTAGTTTGTAGCAGAGCAAGGCATATCTGGTAGGACTCGTTCTCAAGGCGCAGCAATGGGGGGTCCTGCATGAGACGCCATGGCATGCAATTGAGCTCTGTACATGTTATATATCTCCATCACAGCCTGCAAAAGGATTTGCCTGTCATGCACAGCACCCATCCGTTGCAGTTCATTCACATTAAAGCCCAAGTCTAGATAAATATAACTAAAGTATTCCCTCCTTAGTGTAGTCACTGTGAACAAAGCGAAATGGTAATTGGATGCTAAATTATTATCACAAAGACTAGGCTAGACAATAATTAGCAAGGAAGAGACCTATGATGTGCATGCAATGCATGTATGAATCCATGGTGATGTTAAAATATTTGCAAAGGAAGAGGAAAACTGATGGCGACATCAGCTAGGCCACCATTTTATTTGCATATTTATTTTATGTTTATTTCTGGGCTTGTTTGCATTTTAGGGATTATTTGTGTTATTTGTGGGTTTATTAGGAGTTATTTCTGTGTAAGGGGGTTTTATGTTAATTGTGTTTATTGGGCCCTATATATAGGGGACTATTTTCATGATTAGGATTTTTAATGAAGGTTTAACAATTTTTCCCCCATGTTTCCTCTGCTCTCTTCCTCCTCTTCTCTTCTCCCTCTTCTCTCTTCCTCTCTACCTATTTTCCTTTCTCATTCTCCTCCTCTTCTTTCTCCCTCTTCCTCTGTCGCTCTATTTACAGTAGCCACAATCATTCCGGGTTGACTCTTTACCGTTGCAGCCACTGCTCCCGTGACAGTGCTGCATCAAAAACAAAAGAAAAAAAGAGAGAAAAATAATTTTATTTCTCTATTATATCATATTCGGTACATCTTAGGAATTATATATACTAGCGTACAGACTCTATATAAGAAAAATAATATATTCTGATATAGGATCATGCTAACAAAAAAAAATGTTATTGGCTGATACAAGTTGTTACGTGATTCCTAAAATCACTCTAACAAGATCGTGGTTATCAATAACCAGGCAGACCTCTAGTGAATGGATAAGATTACCCATGATAGAGGGGAGAGTTTTGTCAAAGGTTATGATTCACACGAATGAGAAGAAACTGCTCTGGTGCATAAAAGAGATGTGGTTCATTGGACTGTTGAGACTTCATCAAGAACAAGAAGGTATCAAGGATTGCATGCACATGTGACTCTGACATGAAGAGTGGCAGACATTTTTGATAAAACTGGGACAGAAAGTTCTCAGGTTAAGATCTGGTGACTTTTTTCTTTATTCTTGTCTTCAGCTTTCCCTAGTCCACAGGTACACTGCTCAAGTTAGCCCATCATATTAGACATATCTTGTAAGAGATAGACCCAAGGAGAATGCAATTATCAAGATGGATTGTCATATTTGTAAAACCCATTCTACCTTAGCATCATAGCCTTGTGGCTGGCTTCAACCACTATGTCAGGACATAAGATATTAAATAAAAGAGTGTAAATGCATAGGCAAAAATATTTTGGCCCTTTCTAGGCATAAAATGCCTTCGCATTGTATTCTTAGGTTCAGTCAAAGGTTAGCATCTCAACCACTGTCATGCACAGCACCCATTCGTTGCAGTTCATTCCCATTAAAGCCCAAGTCTAGATAAATATAACTAAAGTGTTCCCTCCTTGGTGTAGTTACTGTGAACAAAGCGAAATGGTAATTGGATGCTAAATTATTATCGCAAAGACTAGGCTAGACAATAATTAGCAAGGAAAAGACACATGATGTGCATGCAATGCATGCATGAATCAACGGTGATGTTAAAATATTTGCAAAAGAAGAGGAAAACAAAAGAAAAAAAGGAAGAGAAAAAGGATTTTATTTCTCTGTTACATCACATTCGGTACATCTCAAAAGTTATATATACTAGTATGGAGACTCTATATAAGAAAAATAAGATAGGCCGATATAGGATCATGCTAACAAAGGAAAATGTTATTGGTTGATACAAGTTGTTACGTAATTCCTAAACAAGATCATGGTTATCAATAACCAGGCAGACCTCTAGTGAATAGATAAGATTACCCATGAGAGAGGAGAAAGTTTTATCAAAGGTTATGATTCACATGAATGAGAAGAAACTGCTCTGATGCATAAAAGAGATGTGGTTCATCGGACTGTTGAGACTTCATCAAGAACAAGAAGGTATCAAGGATTGCATGCACAAGTGACTCTGACATGACAGAGTGGCAGACATTTTTTATAAAAGCTGGGACGGGAAGTTCTCAGATTAAGATCTGATGACTTTTTTCTTTATTCTTGTCTTCAGCTTTCCCTAATCCACAGGTACACTGCTCAAGTTAGCCCATCATATTAGACATATCTTGTGAGAGATAGACCTAAGGAGAATGCAATTATCAAGATGGAGTGTCATATTTGTAAAACCCATTCTCCATTAGTATCATAGCCTTGTGGCTGGCTTCAACCACTGTGTCAGGACATAATATATTAAATAAAAGTGTGTAAATGCATAGGTGAAAATATCTTGGCCCTTTCTAGGCATAAAATGCCTTCGCATTGTATTCTTAGGTTCAGTCAAATGTTAGCATCTCAAGCTCTGCATAATTCTTATATGGTATGCTGAGCATATGGCAGATTAAGTCCTATGGCTCACTGCTGTCAGAACAAATGCAGGACAGCTGCATACCAATGTGTGATTATCAGATGCAGCCAACTTGAAGAAAAGGAAAGGCAAAAACTAAACAAGATTTCCCCCAGTTCATTGAGGTTTAACATTGGGGTGCTGGGTCAGCATTCAGCAACAACCCAAATGGCATTCTTGTTAGTGAACATGAAGAGTCGATGACAACATAGATTACAAAATCTGAAAAGACACTTGAATCCTTACACCTGGTCTAATAAAACTTTATTTATTATCTGATCATCTGTCAATTACATTAGTTCCTTCTATATCAAAGTTGATCCAGCAGAAAAGTTCTCCTTGGATGAAAATCTAACTCATCAATGATGCTGGCGTCCAATAACTGCAGTAAGGCTTATTGTGGCTAGGGTTATCAGGGAGATCATAGCAACACAATAACATAAAGGATAGGTCAATAATATGCCCTCAATTTGCATTTCAACAATCTATATCCACTGACCTATTTTTGTACAGACCCTTGTGCACTTGTTCTTGTGGATGACTGCTAACAGCACAAAATAGATCGGCAATCGTGCGCACTAGGAAGTCGCACCAGATGCCGAGGATTAGAATCATCATTTGTCCTAAAAAACAAAATGTCCCTGCCAACTTTATTAAAAGGTAAAGGCATGAGATTTTCTTTTGCAAAGTTGCATGTGAGTAACGTCAAGATGCAGCACAAGGTCATTGTCAGCTTGCACGTAGAATCCAGCATACTATGTAAAATTTCAGGAATACCTCATGCATAAGTTGAGAATTTATTCCGCAACTTAAGTAATCAATCTACATAATATCCTTGTCAATCAACAATATGAGCAAGTTATTTCACCTCCAAAAAATAGTATAAGGCTTCTAGGACCCACAAAAATGTGCTTTGGGAGCACTGCAAGAATCATTCTTTATGCAGTTTTTTTACCAAAAGATTTTGATGCTAGTGTGATCCAAGGTTCAAAATATCGAGCTACAGGGCGCACTGGCCGGGGTTCAGCATAGGATGCAATATCAAGAATTGTGCTAACAAAGGGTATTAGATGGATATGCAAAGATACAGCCACTATGCCCTTAGTATGGCCTTTTTTGGGTTACTTTCAGATTTACACAATGTTTGGACATAGGTTTCAGGGTTTGCCCCAAAACCTCAAAAAATATTGACTTGATCCCAGATTTATGCTCTAATGAATGAATCCAACAATCAAACAACATTTGGTCTTCATTTGAAAATCCCCATCATTTTTTTAAATAAAAATAGAATTCCTGTTGAATTTTTGTATAATAAAGCAAAAAGAAGGGAGAAGATTTACCAAAAATTCAAAAATTAAGCTTCAATCCTATAGGTAATCTCCCTAAGCAGTCCTCCCTTCTCCCTCACTTTATTTCCAGCCACAAATTGTGGAGAACAATTTGAAAGGAGGTTGTTTTAGTCATCCTAAGCCATGTTACCGCTCGGTTTAGAACCAATCAAGCTCAGTTCAAGCGAGCTGGGCGAGGCTTGAGTGCTATGTGCCCAAGTTGATGCCCCTTGCATCATCAAGGGGTCGATATGATAGATACACATAAAAGGATAAGTATTGTACCAGCCAACATTTTAAACCATGGTAACCTTGGAGGATAATTGTAGCATGTGGCTTTACCTAAGATAATTACACTTCAGCTATTTCAATAAGATTAACTCCTACTAACCAACTGACTCGAAAAGCTTGAGCTGATAGGAACTTGGGCAAACAATGTGTATCAGGCTTAACACACCCCTCACATGTGGCCCGAACCATGCACGTGGTGCGACCAAAAAACAGAAATGAGTCAAGATAATAATCTGCTTAATTAAATAAAAATTAGCATGGAGGGAATTCGAATTCGTGACCTCCAGCAAACTTTAGCTTTGAGACTTAAGCCGATGGCTGACAATCCTAAACAACTCTTGAAGTTGTAAAAGTGCAGAAATTGGTAGCTCTTAGAAATAACAGTGATATGTTAGCCAGTAGAGCAGAGTCATGGTGGCACAGTGTGCCAAGTCGATAAAGTGGCCTTGGTGGAGCAAGGTGCTGGTTTTAAGCACAAGCTTGATGCGGTAAGTAGACTCAATGGAGCAAGATGCTGAGTTTGAGCACGGGTTTGGGCATAATTCTTGGAAGAGCAGACCCTCGTAAGGGTTCAATGAAATGTGATTTTTGACAAATGGATGACTCTTAGACTTGAGCAGTAACATACTGATAAAATGTGGCTCTTAGAGAGTGGACTCTTAAGCTTGAGCATTAACATGTGATACACTTGGACGAGTGTTTACATGTGGAGCTTGATCTAAGAGTAGTGGATTGGACTCAAAGAGGAGATGAATAGGCTTACATGTAAAGAGGGAGAATGTTAAGGATCTATGTGAAGTTTAGCCCCATATAGAACAATCAGTGGGAGGTAGATGGATTGACATAGATGATTGGGCCTAAAATGGCTTAAGCTTTTAAGTTGATTTGGTTTCCACTTGTATAGCTAGGCCTTCTCCTGATTGGACTCATACTTCCTATTTCACCCCAACACTAAGGGCCAAGATATCTTTTAGAAGCACCATGGAGCTTCTACATGGTGCAAGGTCTTAGTTCATTTAAGAGCATCGGAAATCGCTCTGTCAAAGATATATTGGTAGACAGGAGATGCAATCGTAGACTCTCAACTCATATGGAATCCATATAATGATGGGGCATAGCACAACATTCCATAACGAGAAGACATAACTAAAAAGTCTATCAATTATTAAAATAACATTGAAAATTCTCAATCCAGACTTAATATACTCATGGGGAGTCCACATACAGGAAAAGCAAATGATAGTGCATCAAGAACTTTCAAAAAATGGTCAAAGGATTCATGTGGTAGATAATAAAAGAACATTCACAATACATGATCCCATCACCAAATGTCCACCCAACAAATGAATTATCAATTAACAATGTTGTAGAAATATTGCAAATGGTAGACAAAAGTCCAACGACTAGAGGTCAAGTTGGCCAAAATATCAAGTTCAAAAAACTAATAAATTAAAGAGAAAACTTTAAAAAGTAGCTACATTTTGAAAAATGAAATGTAAGATATCAATAAGATTTGGCAAGTTAGTATAACATACCAACCTAGAAACAGTCAAAACCAATTCAGAAGTTAGTGTATTCTAAAGTGAGGTATGCGGCTGCCTATGTGGATGCTACTGAATAGGCAGCCCATTTAGCATTATCCTGTCATATATGCAGCCCACTTTTATGCAGCCTGATGCAAGTAGATGGTCAAGATGGATGTAGGTTTTAAATATGCCAGACTCAAGTATTCTGCATGTTGCTGACTATTGTTAATGACACTATTTTGTGAAAAATGTCCAGTTTTTCTATCAAGTACTAGCTCTTAGTTGTATTATTATTTTTTAGTATCATTATTTTATTGTATCGTCTTGTAACTTATTTTCATTACGTGTTTAAAAAGTAGAACAACGTACCTACTCACATATGTGCCCTCATACAACATGCACTATGCAATTCCTTGACCGCCTGCAAACTATAGTTGCCTCCAAAGCATTAGTTGATTTTGTCCTCCATACTCTAAAGCAATCACATCAAATTGGAGGCTTACGCAATCGAACTAGAAAATCGTCAATGAGATCCTGACTTTTAAGTCTATTAATCAGAAGGAACAACAAAAGAAGATCCATAACCATAATCATCAATACTTATCTACCTAATTTTCCTATTTAAAGCTACCTCTGATCTTATTTTAAGCATTTTTCTAACCTTTTCTTCCAATCCCTTCCATGCTACCTTAGGCCTTCTCCTCCCTTTACCTACATCCTTCAACAACTTACTCGTTATTACTAAAGGAGCCATAGTTTTTGGTTGTACATACCAATACTATTTTAGTTGATTAGCCATCACTTTGCCCTAAATTTGTACATCTCCGACAACTCTTCTAATATAATCATTTTTAAATCCATCGTTTGCAAATTGTTTTCTTAACCCTCTTTATTGGCCAACATTCTAAGCAATAAAATATTGCAAGCCTTATAATTGTCTCATAAAACTTTCCTTGAAGTCACCAATGTATGTTTCAATTATATAATACCAAAAGCACCTCCCTGTGCCATCAATCTTGACTAGGACCACATCTTTGTTTCTTATTTTCTCTCGAATTGCAGTTCATATACTGGATTTTTGTTCTGCTGATTTTTAAGCCATTATCTTCAAAAGCTTTCTTTCATAAATTTAATTTAGCATTTTTTACTTATTTCTCCTCATTAATTCACAATATATCATGTGCAAATAACATATATCACTGTCCACCTTTCTATGTATTGGCAATAAGTTCTACAACTGGTTTCAAAAGATATACCTTAGTTTTGATCCTTGGTGCAAGCCTACAGCAATTGGAAATGCATATCCTCAATGATTTCAACACATTGTAAAATAGCACCATTTCATATCATTTAATCATACCTTTCCTACTTAAATTACCTTTTCAAGTACCTTGTTATAGAGTTTCTCCAAGCCTAACAAACACCACAAACATGACTTAACACTAACACTCATTTTGACAGACACCTTATACTATATTTAGATAAGCTAGCTCCTACAAACATTTCAACCAAACAAGACAAAATTTGGAAGAAACATTTCAGCAAACATCTTATGCTCACCTATACAAGCTTGCTGTTACAAACATTTCGATTAAGCAACACCAAATTTCCAAAAAACTGACTCCACCCTATGGTTATTGGTGAGCCAGATGACTAAGGGACTACGCTATGCCTGACCCAAGTGGATCCTAACTCTCAAGGGACCTAGCAATTCTAAGAATTGTAAGAGAACATTTGCATGTAAGGATTGAGATTTAATATTAGTCTTTCAACTATGCAATCATAATCCTATGAAATCCCAACGATATTTCTATACTGCCTAAGAAACATTTCGCCAAACACTTTCTGGTCACCTCACGATTTGGGCATGTGGGGCCAGCAGATGACGGAGCTTGGGATGCTGGGACGAACGACGACCTTGCCTCCTCGTACCCACCGGTGAAGAAGCCGTGTGGATCCTGGTTTTCTCAAGGCCTCGCCACTGGTGGTGAGGTGATGGTGCTGGAGCTCCGGAGGGAAGAGGAAATGAAGACGGTGCGATCCAGTGGACCACAGCATTGACGCTAGTCGATGAGAGGAGGAGAGTGATATGAATGCCGTGGTGGAGGAGAAAAGTGAGGAAGACAATTGAGGAAGAAAAGGGCTGAGCCAGCTTTCTACTTGGTTCAGCCAATTCTTAACAAAAAATAATAAAATATTTTTTCTTTTCCAAAAAAATAATAAAAAAGAGGGAGGCTTCGAAGAAAAGAGTTGAGCAACTTAAGGCTAAAAGCAAATCAGATTATATCTAAAAGTATCTATTTTCATATCTAACGTGGGTCGGATTCGAATACTGGTTTTCTTTGGTTCGATCGAATCCGGATAGTCAATTCAAAAATTTGTTGGATACAGATACGGATGCGAATATACTTGATTTTTTTGGATTCAGGTTCGGATCCGGATATCCATTTAATAGAGATAAGTAGAAAGAGAAAGTTTAAGTTAAATCAGAGAACCAATTAAGTGATTAGCCAAATCTAAACTAAAATAAACCCAAATATCGATGATCATCACTTAAAACAGTAATCTGAATATGGAATACCCAATATGAATAAAATTCTTCGAATCACCTCGCACGTCTGAAAGGTTCAAACCTCTTATTCATTTGTTTCATCCCTCTTTTCTATTTATCGTCATCAAACAACTAGAGTTTCGAAGATCAAATATGTTTAAGAACAAATATGGATATTAATTTTGATATATGTTTAAGATCTGTATCCATATTCGTTGAAAAATATAAAAACAAATATAAACATATCAATATCCGATTCATGGCCTATTTTCAGCCCTAGAGCCAGCATTCTATGCAACTTGGTTCAACTAATTCCAATCAAAACAAATAAAATATTCTTCATTTTCAAAAAATAATAAGAAAATAGGAGGGCTTGTAATCTGTTATATCCAGTTAACAGTAAAATACGCTAAATACCCTAACCTAGTGGACGATCAAGATGTCTCTTAACTTTTTATAGCATAACACAGAGTACGAGGGCAATCCCCTAGATAGAACAGGGTTAAGTTAAGGATCTCTAGTCCGTGTTTGACTTAGTGAGGGACTGTGTAGAATAAATTCTCTTGCAATATTTCTATTTTTCTCACTATGATTTATGTTCCCCTCCGTCTAAAGTCTTTTCTACTATTTTATTCTTCATCCTTTATGAATCATTTTATTAGTTCTTGTTTGTGATGGTATGGGTGCTAATCAATCTTCCTATGACGTACATAATCATGTTGTTATAGAGAAATGCCTCTCTCAAGGATTTATTTCCATTATTTTTTATTTTGTTCAACAACTTAAGGCATTAGTGGTGACTTTAGTTTCTTTTGGTTCCTAATAAAACTTGTTTGAAATATTTCTACAAGAGCATCTTTAGCAATTGGTGGATCTTCTGAAAATCACTAATTCAATCGATTTCTTTGTCCCAGAATGCAAATTACGTGAAGTGGTGGTGAAATGCAAAGGATATCTTCGTATTTAAGTACTTCTGTAGATATTTTTATTTTGAGGTATGTTTAAGCCGGATGCTAAATGTCCCTGTGCTACAATAGCAAAATATCTTATGTCTTTATCTTACAAGAGTAACCTCCTTGTCTTGTGTGCATTATGTTTTAGACCTTGAAATAGCAGGCACCTGTTATTTGAACTAGTAAATGTCCATGCAAAACCACTTGAATGTATAAGATGAAAATTGTATTACTTCTATAATTTTCAAAAACAGTTATCTAAGAACATATTTTATAAAGTAACATTTTATTGCAAAAATATATTTGAAAAATCAAATATAATTATGCATCATGAGATAATTTCATGTTGTACATGAAGCATGAAAATGGTACATTGAAAAAGAAGCAATATTGAGTATATGTAGATATTTTTAGTATTATATTATATTAAACATGATAGAATAAATGCTAAATCCAAAAAAAATCTAATTAAAATATAAAACAAATAAATGATTAATACAAATATGAAACCGTGAATCTACTTGGTTGAAGAAAGGTAGCAAAAGATTGATTGCAATATTTCTATATTATTGTAATCTTATTATTTTATTTAAACTTGACAAAATGCTAAAATAGATAGAATCAAATATTTCTATGTCTAGACTAACAGCTCCTACTTTTGAAGTGAGAGGTCTTGGATTCGAGAATACCATCTTCAAAAAGAAAAAAAAAATTATGTCTAGGTATTATAAGATTGTGATCCCATCCAATGTGGCCAGATATTTTAAGTTTTCTCTTTTCTAGACCCAAATCAAACTCAATGTTATATTTTTAGTGTTTGGGTTAGATCTTTGACTTGAACCCCTCACCATGCCTCTATCTGGATTTAAAAGTTCCCATAGCCACCCAATTGATAACATGAGTTGAAGGGAGTAAAGATTAAGAAAATTAAATATCTAAATTGAAGTTAAATCTTAACACAAAGAAGAGAAAAAAATAAATATCTAACAAAGTGAAATGGAGTGTGCTCAGTCTCTTCCCCAAATACTATAGAGTGATTAGATTCCAAAATAGGAGAAAACCTCTACAGAAATATTCCAGTAGCCCTTCCAATCCTTTCCTCTCATCTCTTATGATCTTCCTTTCCTTTGATCTCCTCTCTGCTATCTAATTCTAAAAGGGTTAGAAAACTTAATTATATTACTTGTGAAATTGAAGAAAACCAAAGGTGTTGAATTACTAGCGCAATATGATAGCAAGGCATTAGGGATGGAAATAGACCGAGCTAGGCTGGGTAATACCTCTGCCTGAGCATGGCCTGAATTTTTTTGGGAGGGGCTTCAAGCCAGGCTTAGGACCAAAAATTTTTAGAAACCCCAAGCTTGAGCCTGCCCTGAGCCCAAGCCTGGGACCAACTCGAACCTGATTGGGTCGTCCCAAATTTTTTGAGTGGACTGTGGTCCATTGAATCACGAAAACAACGTTCTCATTGATAATTCAAATTTCTGATCATTGTAAGATATCTTGAATCACATCTAACTATTGTACCTTCAAAAGATTCTACATAAGCTTGAAAGTACCAATATTCAACAGTTATAAGCAAAAAGATTTAAAAAAGAATGATGAAGGATTTGAGACTTATTCAGACCTGAATTTGGGCTTAGTTTGGGACCTTGTTTAGGCTCGGTCTTGGGCTAGGTCAACAATATACTCTAGCCCACCCTAAAAATAAATGGACTCTATTTTTAAGCCCAAATCCGGCTTGAAATCTTTCTGGCTTAGCCTTTAGCCTGACTCGAAGTTGGCCCGAGTCCATCTCCAGCCGTAGAAGGCATGATGCACCTTGAATTAGCTTCACCAAGATTTGATGAGTTGTGGAGTTCATTCAATGTTAAATAATGATCAATGACATAAAAGCTGCAAGCGTTACTCGTTGAAGTGACTAATGGCAGAATATATTGTTGAAGACTTCGTTGCAGCTCGTTCATGCTATACATATTTGATCAGATGTAGATTAGTATGGGGCCTACAAGGGATGGGTTCTTGGGTTTTTATTTTTATTTTTTTTAATGATAAAAAGATTTGGTTTAATACGCATTAGGACTCTCATAAGCATCAGCCATCCAAATCAAGAACATGGTCAACTAATCCCGGATTAAGGTTCACTCGAGTAATGCTTGAACCTTGTGTTAGTCGTCTCATCTCTCGATTATTAAGTAAAACAATATGTTACTATCATAAGTGCTAAATTCATAATTACCTTTTTGGTGATCAAAAGTGCCAACTAGTTTCCTTAGTAAAATCATTGGATTATGACATGCAATGACCTAAGTTCAAATCCCACCCATAGCCAGTGGCTGGGTGAAGAATCACCCTCTCTCTCTTTTCTTAATAACAAAAAATAAAAACTAAAAACACTTTCTGAAGCTTAATTCAGTCTTTTTGGTGTAGTGTATTATAGTTAATATTAGAATTCATTCTTTGAGTTGTCTCTAGGCTTTGTCTGAGTCAACCCATGCCCAGCTTGAATCAAATTCCCCCCAGATTATGGAGTCTGGCAAGGGCCTAAAAACTGATTTTCTGAACTCAAACTAACGCATGAAGCTCGCCTCGATCAGTGGTGCTCTCTCTGGTTTTGTCCATTTCCAGCCTGAAATGCCCACTATAAAATGTGCCATTCCTTCCACATATCTCAGGGTCTAGCTGTAGAACACTAGCCCCAAACTTCTCCATATAGTTAATGAGGAAGGGTGCAGCTTATATCTATTGCTTCCTGCCATAGGAGACCAGCTCCATAGATACAGAGCTTTGACACTCATTTCCAGCCCATGACCTAGTCTTTCAGATGTATCAATGAAATCCTTCGCTGCATCATGACATAATTAAACATGGCAGAGGAAGTAAGGTCTCTTATGGACTTGGTTAACCAGTTCTTCTTCCACCAATGTCTTTGAGTCGCATATCCACCACCTAACATGCAACTCTCCCTGCACCTCCATGGTTGAAATGGCTAATTCCGGGCCTCCACCCAGGGCAACATGATAGCCTCCCACATGCACTCCAGTCCATCCATCCAAACCAAAGGAGGAGGCAACACGGATATGACTGGGATACCTCCTTGTTGGGACCATCTCTTTAATTGGGTACTGTCCATGTAAAGTGGAACAAGTTCCCTCCCTCCCTCTCTCTCTCTCTCTCTCTCTCTCTCTCTCTCTCTCTCTCTCTCTCTCTCTCTCTCT
>JAOXJJ010000792.1:0-18283 GCA_025769935.1 Phoenix roebelenii
ATAATCCTATGTGTTCTTAAGGTGCTGATTTCTAGATTTGATCTTGTAAGCATGTATGAATTAAATTGTTTGATTCGGTTTTTCCGCTACATTTTAAAACTTAAAAAGAACTACGTATGGCTTGATCCCCCTTATGAAGGGGTATGTAGGCAACTCGATCAGGTTCAGCCATGGTTTTTTTTTTAAAAAAAATTCAACATGCTTAATACCGAAGAGCCTAGGATTCACTTTCAATCTGACCTTGCCCAAATCTGGCATTGTTGTATTACTCTCGTACCAAGTCTGGATAGGTCGGCACGTTTAATGAGCACAAGTATTTCCATCCTATCTCCTTCAGATTTTGACCTAGAGGGAAGTTTTTCTTCTCCAAAAACTCAAAATCTACTCTTCTTCTGGTGGAGACGGTTCTTATGGAGAGGGGTCCTTGATTCGAAACTGCAGACAAAGGTGATAAAGGGGCCGAATATGGCTGAGGTGGTGGCATTTCATGTCTAAGTGGATTCACGATTCTCTCTGCCCTAGCTTTCATTCTCCTCTCATTGAGGAGTAATACTCTTTCTTTTCGGTCCGGATGTGAGTTGCTTTCTTCGGTCCGGAAGATCAATCGGGACCTCGGAAAAGTTTTCTAGGTTTTGGAGGCTTTTTTGTTTGAAAGGAGGTTTGAAAACTGAAAATGTTCGAAAACGGAATGAGACATTTCAGGTCCAACGTTTCAGAGAGAGAACATTTTTAAAAGCCATTTCAAATAGTACTACTTTGGTCGACTCATTTAATTTATGAGTCATTTCCTGTAGGTCAGGGGTCGACTCATGGATGTAGTGAGTCGTCCCTTACTACATGAATCGACTCCTCATTTACATGAGTCATCTTCTCAAACAATTCAAGAGATAAAATGTTGTTAAGTAAGATTTTAAAATCGATTGCAAGCCACAAATCAAATCAACTAAAATTCAACCATTAATAATCAAGCAAAATTTGCAATATAACATTCATAATCAGTCATCAAAATGGATCACAAATGCATAATTCTCCTGTAAATTTACAAAAGACTTCTTCATTAAGAGGTTTAGTGAAAATATCTGCAATTTGTTTATCAGTATTTATAACTTTTATTTTTATATCTCCATTTTGAGCATGATTTCTATTGCCCAAAGGTGCAGCCCAAGAGGGGGGATGAATTGGATCTTTTAAAAATTAATAGCGTGAAGTGAATGAGTGACAGTAATCCTCTAATCACTTATAGATTTAGCAGCGGAATTAAAGTTGCACAAATAAAGCAGTGAATAATATGAGGAAAGCAGATAGAGATATGCAGTGGAAGAAGAGAAATAAACCCACACATGCAAACACCAGAATTTATAGTGGTTCGGTGCACTTCTAGCACCTACATCCACTCCCCAAGGCTAGCTTGAGATTTCACTATAACCCAGCAGATTACAGCCTGATTGTTTTTCGGGCTCACAATCAAAAATCTAGTTGGTTTTCCCAGGTAACCAACCTAAAATCTATCACCATTTGTTTTCCGGGCTCACAAACAATCCAGTTGGTTTTCAGACAAACCAACAAAAAACTTTACACCGTTTGTTTTTCCGAGCTTACAAACAACTCAGTTGGTTTTCAGACAAACAAACCAAAAACTATTTTTCTTGTTGAATACTCCTGATTCAGCAACTTTCAATCAAGGCTTGAAAGAGTTTTTACAAGTTTCAGACAATGAAACTATTATAGCAACAAATAATCCACATAAATGAATGTTGTAACCAAAAAACTTAAAGCTTCAGAATATATGGAATGAATCAATAAAAATAAAAGCTGAAGCTGATGAAGAAGTTGGCTATGGAAGAATATCCCAATGCTTAAACAACAGCTCTTCTCGATGCAATGAGAAGCTTTGACTGATTTCCTTACAGGAGTAAGTTTTAGATGAATGCCGGTGAGGATGATGAACATTTTAGCTTTTTCCTTCTCTTTTCTTTTGTGGAAACTTTTCTTACTTGACAGAATATTTCTCTCTTTCCTTGTTCTTTTCCTTCTAAGATTCACTTGAATTTATAGACGAGTTCTTCAGACGGATTTGAATTCTTTTCTTCCCGTTCTGATTGGAATCTTTTCTGTTACAGAAGAAGACAAAAGTTGTTACAAGTTTTCCATTGTGGTCCCAGTAGTACAGGGGTCGACTCATGTTTATCCTGGGTCGGCACTTCAAGATATTGAGACGGCTCTTTCTGTAATAACTTCAAAGGGTCGACTCTTTAACCTTAAGGGTCGACTCATCTTCTTCAGGAGTCGCCTCTTTAAACGCAAGGATCGACTCATGCGCTAATTTTTCTGGCTATCGCTGAGACTGAACTGGGGTCGACTCTTCAATTTTGGGGGTCGACTCATTTGAAACAAGGGTCGACTCTTCAATTTTAGGGGTCGACTCATCAATTTTAGGGGTCGACTCTTCAAACTTTGTCTCAGGCGGTAAAAGCTCTCTATTTAATTTGAACTACACAAGGGTCGACTCATGTTTTGCGGGGATCGACTCATTGACTATGCCACTTGAAAAAAACATGCTAGAGTCAACTTTAAACTTGTCCTTTTTGCTTAGGGGTCGACTCAAGTTTTACAAACAAAAAACTCTAGACTTCATCTTTGATCTCCATGGATTAGATTAGAATCATTTTTTTTTTAGAACATATCCAATGAAGTATTTGCGAAGAACTTATGATTTTGTAATGCTTTACTTCTGATTTTTCTTGACTTATAAAACTTCACAATTAAGTCAACATCATTAGTACACAACATCATCTCAAGATTTTTGTAATCATCAAAATTCATCCTTTAGGGTTAACAATCTTTTCCTTTTTGATGATGGCAAAACTATTGAGACTAAAAGAATTTTGCAATAAATTTCACAGCAATTATAAGAATTTTGTAATGATGTTCAGAGCAAATATGACATTCAGAGATTTATGCATAATTTTAACAAGTTGAGGAGAAAATCTCCCCCTATCAGTTACAAACATTTAAATTATGCAGAGTTCTTTTTCTTCTTCTTTTCTTAAGTTTTTTTTAATAGTGCAGTACCACAGTACTATTACCATTCCATATCTATATATTATAATTTAAATCTCCCCCTATATATTATCTTTAGTGTAGAGATTGGAATTCTGAATTCTTTTCACATTTCTCATTTCTCATTTCTTATATTGGATTTCTTTTCACATTTCTTCCCCTTTTCATCATCAACAAAAGGAAGGAAAAGAAAAATAATTTCAATTTTCCTCTTTTTGTGAGCTTAAACAGTAAGGATTAATTAATAGTTGTGTTAAGGAGAGAGAGTATCAAACTCAATATACGTATCAGAGCAGCATACAATCCAAGAAAACATATATTTCAAGAAGGGTAAGTATTCATTGCAAATGATAAATGAAGTACACTTGATAAATCAAAAAGATACAATTGGTATCAATTGGTATCAGCAGTATACAAGTGTGCCAAATAGACATGAAACATAGCTCAGTACAAAGTTATAGTTTGAAAACATGGGTTTCAATCTAAGTTCAGTTTAGGTTCAGTCTAGGTTTAAGATTTTGAAGATGAAGGTCCAGACTGATTTTCCTTTGACTCTTCCATCAGCTTCTCAATCTTGCTGTTTAGTGCAGATAGAGCCAGTAAGCTGAGTGTGTTCTTCCTTCAGTTCTTCGATAGAGCCTTGAACTGAATTTTCTTGAGTCCTTAATTGCTCTTCAATTGCAGCAATTCTTCTCTGTTGATTGGCTGCAAGTGTTCTCAGTCCTTGAAGCTCCACTTTAATTTCTTTGGTCGAATTAGTGAGGTCATAGACTGAGTTCCAACAGACTCCAGAATTGAACAGACCTTTCATGATATTATCTCCAATAAATTTTAACTACCACTTCTCAAGTCTGAGTGGAGGATCTGATGGTCTTTGGATTGGAGAAGATTGACTGACTGGAGGCTCTTTTGGAGGTGCTTGAGTAGGGATTCTTTTGCCTTTAAGTGGTGTTGGAGTGTCTTGACCACTTTCATCCTAAATTTCTTTCCCTTTATGAATCCATTTGCCTTCAGTTTTGACAAATCCCATTCTCTTCAGTGATTTGTCATTGTAGACATCTGAAGACAGTAATTCTCTCTTGGTCTCCCCTTCTAGATTCAGATTGAAATAAGTGAAAAAGTCAAAACCATACCATAGGGAAGTGAAGCTCCTTTTCTCTGTACTTGAGCTTCCATGTATCTGAGCATTAAGCAGAGTAGATTCAGTGGCAATCCTTGAATCACATGATACATAACTAATATGTCTCTCTCTGAGATATGATCAAATTTCCCTATCTTCAGAAAAAACATCTTGTTGATCACGTGATGCAGCAGATGCATCTCAACATTCAGTTGATTGGCACTGATTTCAGTCCAATCTTCTGTGATTTCCCTATTGAGAATAGTGCTTATTCCTTCGTTCCTATTCTCTAAGTGATCTCCATTCTCTCCATCATTTGGAATCTGAAGAGCATCTCTGAGAATCTCTTCTGTAATCAAGATAGGGATATCTTTAACTTTAGACGAGATCTGTCCTTGTCTAAATCTGTCATTGTTGTAGAACTCTCGTACTAAGTCTAGGTACGTTGGCACATTCAGTGAGCATAGATATTTCCAACCCATCGTTGTTAGATTCTGCCCTAATTGGAAGTTCTCCTTCTCTAAAAACTCAAAATCCACTCTTCTTCAGGTGGAGACATTTCTTATGGAGAGGGGACCTTACTTTGAGACCGAGGACGGAGGTGACAGAGGGGCCGTAACGGGTTGAGGTGGTGGCGTTTCTTGTCTTTGTAGATTCATGGCTTTCTCTGCCCTAGCTTTTGTTCTCCTCTCTGTTTGTGGAGTGGTATTCTTCCTCTTTGGCCCAGTTGTAAGTTGCTTTCTTCTTACCATTGGAAGATCAATCGGGATCTCGAAAAGGTTTTCTAAGATTTTTGGAGGTTTTTGTTTGAAAGAGTGTTTGAAGACTGAAAATGCTTTAAGGGGTATGAAATGTTCAGGTTCAACGTTTCAGAGAGAGAGAGAGTCCTTAAAGTCTGTTTGAAAATAGTTTCACTTTAGTCGACTCATTTAACTTATGAGTCGTCTCCTATAGATTAGGGGTTGACTATTTTAACTTAAGAGTCGTCTCCTATAGGTTAGGGGTCGACTCTTTTAACTTAAGAGTCGTTCTTTACTACATGAGTCGACTTCTCATTCACATGAGTCGTCTTCTCAAACGGTTCAAGAGAAAAAATATTTTTAAATAAGATTTAAAAATCGATTGTAAACCATATATTAGATCAACAAAAATTCAACCAATAATAGTCAATCAAAATATACAATTTAACATTCATAATCAGTCATCAAAATGGATCACAAATGCATAATTCACCTCTAAATTTATAAAAGACTTCTTCATTAAGAGGTTTAGTGAAGAAATTGCAATTTGTTTATCAGTATTTATAAATTCCATTTTTATATCCCCATTTTGAGCATGATCTCTTATAAAATGATGTTTGATCTCTATATGTTCAGATCTTGAGTGTTGTATGAGATTTTTAGTCAGATTTATGGCACTAGTGTTATCACACCTTATAGGAATTTTATTTTGTTTTATGCCATAGTCCTCGAGTTGTTGCTTAATTCATAGGATTTCGACACAATAACTTCCTGCAGCAATATATTTAGCCTCAACTATAAATAGTGCTACGAAATTTTGCTTCTTGCTAAACCAAAAGATTAAGTTTGTTCCAAGAAATTGACAAGTTTTACTTGTACTTTTTCTATCTAATCTACAACCAGCAAAATCAGCATCTGAATATCCAATGAAATCATTGTAGATGTCTTAGAATACCATAAACCTAAATGTTGTATTCCATTTAAGTATCTTAATATCCTTTTAACAACAATTAAGTGTGATTCTTTAGGATTTACTTGATATCTTGCTCACATACAAACACTATGCATTATATCAGGTCTACTTGCTGTAAGATAAAGTAAAGATCCAATCATTTCTTTATACAACTTTGAATCAAAGGATTTACCATGCTCATCTTTTTCTAATTTACAAGAGAGGCTCATAGGAGTACCTAATGATTTTGAATCCTCCATACCAAACTTCTTTAAGATTTTCTTTATGTATTTGCTTTAGCAGATGAAGACTCCATCTCTTGTTTGCTTGATTTGGAGTCCAAGGAAAAAGTTGAGTTCACCCATCAAACTCATCTCGAACTTACTTTGCCTGAGCTTAGCAAATTCTTCACATAAACTTTCATTAGTAGCACCAAATATAATATCATCAACATATATCTGAATAATTAGAATATCAGCATTTTTCTTTTTAATAAACAGAGTTTTATCAACATTTCCTCTTGAAAAATTACTCTATTAAAAAGTTGCTTAATCTATCATACCAAACTCTAGGATCTTGCTTCAAGCCATAAAATGCTTTGTTCAATTCAAAAACATGATCTGAAAGTTTATGATTTTCAAATCCGGATGGCTATTCTACATAAACTTCTTCAGTTATGAAACCATTTAGAAATGCACTTTTGACATGCATCTGAAATAATTTAAAGTCCATAAAGCATGCAAATGCAAGTAATAGCCTAATAGCTTCAAGTCTAGCTATAGGTGCAAAAGTTTCATCAAAATCAATTCCTTCTTAATTATATCCTTTAGCAACTAATCTAGCCTTATTTCTAATTACAATTCCATCTTCATTTAATTTATTTCTAAAAACTCATTTTGTCCCAATTACAGAAATATTTTCAGGCCTTCTAACCAAATTCCAAACATTGTTTCTTTCAAATTGATTTAGTTCTTCTTGCATAGCCATTAACCAATTGTTATCTTTTTCAGCTTCTTCAAAAGATTTTGGTTCCGTTTGAGAAACAAATGCAAGGTGATTATAAACATCTCTAATAGAGGATCTAGTCCTAATGTCTTGTGAAGGATCACCAATTATTAAGTCTCTAGGATGGCTATGTGCATACCTCCATTCTTTTTATAGACTAGTTTTACCATTAAGCATTTGATCTTCTTCTCCTTGATTTTCATCATGTTCTAAATTTTCAGATGCAGAAACATCCTTTAGGGTTAACTCTTTGATTTGCTTGTTGAGTTCTTCTATATCATCATCGAGATCTACATTCTTTCTTGAAGAAGGGTCATTAGATTCATCAAAAATAATATGTATTGACTCTTCTACGACTAGAGTTCTCTTGTTATATATTCTATATGCTTTGCTTGATGAAGAAAATTTTTCCAAGTTGTCTTTACCATTATTTAGTACAAAACAATTGCAACCAAAAGCATGAAAGTATGAAAGATTTGGTTTCTTATTTTTCAAAAGCTCATAAGGAGTTTTCTTTAGAATTGACCTAATAGTAACTCTGTTAAGAACATGACATGCTGCGTTTATAGCTTCAGCCCAAAGATACTTAGGTAAATACTTTCACATAACATAGTCCTAGCCATTTCAGTAAGAGTTCTATGCTTTCTCTCCACAAAACAATTTTGTTGTGGTGTTCTTGGTGCAGAAAAGTTATGATCAATACCATTTTCAGTGCAAAAATTTTCAAAGTCATAATTTTCAAATTCAATTTCATGATCATTTCTAATCTTGATAGTTTGCAGTCCATATTCATTTGAAATCTTTGTATACAGTTTAGTGAAAGCTGAAATACTTCATTTTTGTGTGCCAAAAATAAAACCTATGTATATCTAGAAAAATCATCCACAATAATAAAGCCATAAAGTTTTCCACCTAGGCTTGCAGTTGATGAGAGCACAAAAGTGCAATCGTCATACCATCTTAATTAGTATTATAGCTAATCATTAATAATAAAATTAACTAATTAACGTTGTAGTTGTGCTTGAATGCAAGTAATCCAAGAAACCAATTAATATTGGGTTTGAGTCCAATGCCCGGCAGTCCGAGCTCAAGTCAAGCCAGCATCTTCACGTGATGGAGCTCTACCCCACAATACAACCAGATCTCTTCCGTCATCTACGGTCTTTAGCCTTCAATCCCAGCATGCTTCCAGAATTTTCCAGCATCCGAGCCGCATCAAAATCCTAGCTTCCTTCCCCATTGCACGAGCCCAAGCATTCAAATCCAGCCGGTCCATGCGAACACGAGAGACCCCATCCCATTCCAAGCTTCACGCGATGAAGCCATCAACAGCCCGTGCCAACGCCCACGCTCCACCCTCTTCTGGAAACCCGGCAACCTCCCACGCCCGTCCGACTGCAAGCGGGATCCAAGCATCGCGCCCAGCCATCCTGCCGTCCACGACACCTCCAAGCCATCCTCTACGGCAGAACAGCCATTCTCCCAGCGATCCCGGAACGTCCCAGCTCTTCTGTGACCCAAGCACCGCGTTCGTGATCGACTCCTCCCAGCGATCCCACGGCATCCTCCCGTCGATCCTGCGGAAATCAGCAGCGCCGTGATCCAGCCATTTTCTTCTTCGTCTGCAGCTCCCCCGCCTCTGCTCCCTTTTGTTTCTTCATCCCATAGACCCCAGCCACAGATCACCTTCCAGATCAGCCTCCCGCGCCCGATTTCAGCACCAGTCCATGGATCCGCTCCTTCCAGCCATCCGCATCTCTTCCAGAGCCGATCCAGCCTCCTCCGCCAGCCGTGATGCAGCCGAGATCCCGCGTCCGTTCCGAAGAGGTGATCCCGCACACGATCGCAGACCGTGCCCTCCTCCTCTCCCGGGATCCATTGCTAGCTTCAAGGCTCGAGCGATCTATAAGAGGGGAGGAGGAGCAGAGAGGGAGGGCGTCGGTGGGGGATTGGGTCCAAGAAAGAGGGAGAGCTCGGCTGGTTCAAGAGGGAACAGGGGAGAAGCTCTGTTTTTTCGAAGAAGAAAGAAAAAAAAAAAAGCATATATTTTATTGTTTCTTTTAGTGTTCCACCATGAAGGATTACTTTGTCCTTGTTTTTATTTTTTATTTTTTTTATGTTCTCGTAATCAATTTTCTTTTTATGAAATCCATCAATTTTCTCTTATGAAATCCGTGTTCTTGGTTTAGTTTAATGTTTACAATTTATTTTATGTATTCTAAAATTCTTAGTTTTAAGATAACTCTAAAATTAATTTTTGTTGTTCAACTGGCGATTTTAATTCATAATCTGTCTTTAGAAATCGACCCCTACCCTGCATCCAATTTCAATTGCAAAGCTTTACTTATTTCTTTTGTTTATTTTCAATTAGAAAACAGTCAACATCTCCGATGTAATGCTTTTCTTTCAAAAATCGATTTCAAATCCGAGTGAACGTTTTAATTTTTATGCAACTCCACTCGCCTCCCTGTGGATCGACCTCTTACGACCACTATTCTTTGAGTAGAACAGGTAAGAGTAAAATTAATTTAAATTTTGTTTGTCGGTTCTAACAACGATCTGTTTAGCATATTTTTAGGTAAACAGGAATCGAACAACAAAAATTTTGGGTCCTAGTTGGTCCAAATAAGTTCATGTGCAGAAGCTCTAAAGGTCTAGTTGTGGGCACAACATTTTTAGATTTGAAAGAAGCTCTGGTCTATTTTCCCAGTTGGCATGCAGAGTAGATTTTATCTTTTTCAAATGATAATTTAGGCAAGCCGAAAACAAGTTCTTTTTGGATAAGTTTTGAAATTAAATGCATGCTTGCATGAGCTAATTTTCGATGCCATAACCAACTAGTCTCACTATTTTTGGTTTTCATAGCTACCAAACAATCCATGTTTTTCATGAGTATTTGATCTAAGTCAACCAAATATAGATTTCCATGTCCATGTCCAGTAAATATTATACCACTGTCTTTAGTACTTGAAACTAAGCACATAGATTATTCAAAAGTCACAACATATCCTTTATCACATAATTGACTAATGTTTAGCAAATTATATTTTAATTCATCCACCAATAAAACATTTTCAATAAAAGTTATTGGAGTGATCCGAATGTTACCAATATTGATGATTTTGCCTTTTCCATTATCACCAAAGGCAACCATTCCTCCATCTTTCTTTTTGAGGGATATGAATTAGGATTCATCCCCTGTCATGTGTCTAGAGCACCTACTGTCTAAATACCATTTTCTATTTGATGCTTGGGATGCTAGACATACCTACAAAACAGAAATTTAATTTTTTATCTGTGGTACCCAAGCTTTCTTGGGTCCTTGAATGCTAGCAATGATGGTTCCCTTTGGAACCCATATCTTCTTAATTGAAATATTGCTCATAAGATTCTGGCTTATAGGATTGCATACAATGTATTTCTGTTTCAGTTTGTCTAACTTAAATAGTGTAGCTTTTTGTTGAGCATAAGTTGGTTTTACAAACATGTTTTTCAATGATTTCTATTTCTTCTAAGGATTATATCCTAATCCAGCCTTATCATAGACAATTTTCTGACTTTCAAAAATTAGATTTAACTTTTCAGAACTTAGGGTGAATTTGTCTACTATAGGTTTCAGTTTTCCAACTTCTTTAGCTAAGTTCTGATTTTCTTTATGCAGTTCCTTTTCATTTTTCAGAAGCAGAACATTTTATTTTTCCAATGGTTGGTTCTTAATTTTCAGTTCCTTATTTTTTAAACTAAGCCTTTTATATTCAATCATAAACTCAGAAAAAGCATCATGAAGTTCATCAAAAGTGAAATCATATTCAATATTTAAATATGCCTCATTTTCGTATGCCATTAGACACAGATTTGCAGCTTCTTGTTGCTGTTCTTCTTCTTCAAAGTTGAATTCATCACTGTCACTCCAAGTGACCAGCATGGCTTTCTTCCTTAACCTTTTCGGAGCCTTTTGTAATAGAGGACAATCAGTTCTGAAGTGTCTTGGCTTTTTGCACTCGTAGCAAATATATTGCTCCTTATGATTGTTTTCTTTGCTTCGCTCCTCCTTGATTACAGGCCTTTTCTTGAAATTTTCTCTATTTCTCCTGAAAAACTTTCTGAACCTTCTTGTAATCATAGCTATTTCTTCACTGTTGTCAGATTCAGAATCCTTGCTCTCATCTTCATGTAGAGTGGACTTAAGAGCAATAGTTATGCGCTTCTTGGGTTCGTCCTCCTCAAGGTTTTGTTTCATTGAAAGCTCATGAGTCATTAAGAAACCCAGCAGTTCTTCTAGTGGGAGAGAGTTGAGATCTTTGGCTTCTTGGATTGCAGTGACCTTTGCTTTCCATGCTCTAGGAAGAGACCTAAGAATTTTTCGAACAAGATCACTGTTAGAGTAAAATCTACCAAGGCTTTTCAAGCCATTTATAATATCAGTGAATCTAATAAATATTTTAGTTATAGGCTCACTGTTTTTCATTTTAAATAATTCATATTTATGCAATAGCATACTGATTTTAGATTCTTTGATCTGGTTAGTGCCTTCATGTGTAACTTCCAGCCTATCCCAGATTTCTTTAGCAGTCAAGCAAATAGATATACGATTAAACTTATTTGCATCTAAAGAGCGGTAAAGAACATTCATGGCTTTTGCATTCAGCTGAGCTATTTTTTTATCATGGTCATCCCATTCAATCTCAGGTTTGAATAAGGTGATGCCATCAATAATCTTAGTTGGTGTATGAGGTCCATTGACAATAACAGTCCATAAATTATAGTCAAGTGCTTGAATAAAAATACACATACGTGCTTTCCAATAAGTAAATTGTGTGCCATTGAAAAGAGATGGTCTGTTGGTAGATTGCCCTTCGACAATAGAAGTTTTGTAGAGGCTGCCATGACTTTTAACTCTTGATTGTTAGATCAATAAGTTACTGTGAGCACCAGGCTATGATACCACTTGTTGCCTAGAGGTGCAGCCCAAGAGGGGGGTGAATTGGATCTCTTAAAAATTAATAGCGTGAAGTGAATGAGTTACAGTAACCCTCTAATCACTTATAGATTTAACAACAGAATTAAAGTTGCACAAATAAAGTAGTGAATAATATGAGAAAAGCAGTTAGAGATATGCAGTGGAAGAAGAGAAATAAACTATACACGCAAACACCAGAATTTATAGTGGTTCGGTGCACTCCTAACACCTACATCCACTCCCCTAGCCTAGCATGAGATTTCACTATAACCCAACAGATTACAGCCTGATTTTTTTTCAGGCTCACAATCAAATATTCCGTTGGTTTTCCCAGCAAACCAACCGAAAATCTATCACCATTTGTTTTCCGGGCTCACAAACAACCCAGTTGGTTTTCAAACAAACCAACCAAAAACTTTACACCGTTTGTTTTCCCGGGCTTACAAACAATCCAGTTAGTTTTCAGACAAACTAACCAAAAACTATTTTCCTTGCTGAATACTCCCGATTCAGCAACTTCCAATTAAGGCTTGGAAGAGCCTTTACAAGTTTCAGACAATGAAACTGTTACGGCAACAAATAATCTACATAAATAAATGTTGTAACCAGAAAACTTAAAGCTTCAGAATATATGGAATGAATCAATAAAAATAAAAGCTGAAGCTGATGAAGAAGTTGGCTATGGAAGAATATCCCAATGCTTGAACAACAGCTCTTCTCGATGCAATGAGAAGCTTCGACTGATTTCCTCATAGGAGTAAGTTTCAGATGAATACTGGTGAGGATGATGAACTTTTTAGCTTTTTTCTTCTCTTTTCTTTTGTGGAAATTTTTCTTACTTGACAGAATATTTCTCTCTTTCCTTATTCTTTCCCTTCTAAGGTTTTCTTGAATTTACAGACGAGTTCTTCAGAGGGATTTGAATTCCTTTCTTCCCGTTATGATGGAAATCTTTTCTTTTACAGAAGAAGATAAAAGTTGTTGCAAGTTTTCCATTGTGGTCCCAGCAGTACAGAGGTCGACTCATGTTTATCCTGGATCGGCACTTCAAAATTTTGAGATAGCTCTTGCTGTGATAACTTCAAAGGGTTGACTCTTTAACCTTAAGGGTCGATTCATCTTCTTCAGGAGTCACCTCTTTAAACACAAGGATCGACTCATGCACTAATTTTTTTGGTTGTCGCTGAGACTGAACTGGGGTCGACTTTTCAAACGCAAGGATCGACTTTTCAATTTCGGGGGTCGACTCATTTGGAACAAGGGTCGATGCTTCAATTTCTGGGGTCGACTCATTTGGAACAAGGGTCGACTCTTCAAACTTTATCTCATGTAGTAAAATCTCTCTATTTAATTTGAACTACACAAGGGTCGACTAATGTTTTACGGAGGTCGACTCATTAACTATGCCACTTGAAGAAAATATGCCAGAGTCAACTCAAAACTTGTCTTTTTTGCTTAAGGGTCGACTCAAATTTTTTAAATAGAAAATTTTAGACTTCATCTTTGATCTCCATGGATTAGATTAGAATCATTTTTATTTTAGAACATATCTAATGAAGTGTTTCCGAAGAACTTATAATTTTGCAGTGCTTCATTTCTTCTGATTTTTCTTGACTTATAAAACTTTACAATTAAACCAACATCATTAGTACACAACATCATCTCAAGTTTTTTGTAATCATCAAAATTCATCCTTTAGGGTTGACAAATGAAATGATGTCTGATTTTTATATGTTTAGATCTTGAGTGTTGTATGAAATTTTTAGTTAGATTTATGGCACTAGTATTGTCACACATTATGAAAATTTTATTTTGTTTTATGCCATAGTCCTCGAGTTATTGCTTAATCCATAAAATTTGGGCACAGCAACTTCCTGCAGCAATATATTTAGCTTCAGCTGTAGATAGTGCTATGAAATTTTGCTTCTTGCTACACCAAAAGATTAAGTTTGTTCCAAAAAATTGACAAGTTCCACTTTTACTTTTTCTGTCTAATCTACAACCAGCAAAATCAACATCTGAATAGCCAATTAAGTTAATTGTAGATGCTTTAGAATACTATAAACCTAAATGTTGAGTTCCTTGTAAGTATCTTAGTATTCTTTTAACAGCATTAAAGTGTGATTCTTTAGGATTTACTTGATATCTTGCACACATACAAATACTATGCATTATATCATGTCTATTTGCTGTAAGATAGAGTAAAGATCCAATCATGTCTCTATACATATTTGAATCAAAAGATTTACCTTGCTTATCTTTTTCTAATTTACAATAGAGGCTCATAGGAGTACCTAATGGTTTTAAATCTTTCATACCAAATTTCTTTATGATTTTCTTTGTGTATTTGCTTTGGCAGATGAAGATTCTATCTCTTGTTTGCTTGATTTGGAGTCCAAGGAAGAAATTGAGTTCACCCATCAAACTCATCTCAAACTCACTTTGCATGAGCTTAGCAAAATCTTCACATAAACTTTTATTAGTAGCACCAAATATAATGTCATCAATATATATTTGAACAATCAAGATATCAGCATTTTTCTTTTTAATAAACAGAGTTTTATCATATTTTCTCTTGAAAAATTACTCTTTATTAAAAAGTTGCTTAATCTATCATACCAAGCTCTAGGAGCTTGCTTCAAGCCATAAAGTATTTTGTTCAATTTAAAAACATGATCTGAAAGTTTATGATTTTTAAAGTCGGGTGGCTATTCTACATAAACTTCTTCAGTAATAAAACCATTTAGAAATGCACTTTTGACATCCATTTGAAATAATTTAAAATCCATAAAGTATCCAAATGCAATAATAGCCTAATAGCTTCAAGTCTAGCTACAGGTGCAAAAGTTTCATCAAAATCAATTCCTTCTTCTTGATTATATTCTTTAGCAACTAATCTAGCTTTGTTTCTAATTACAATGCCCTCTTCATTTGACTTATTTTTGAAAATTTATTTTGTTCTAATTACAGAAATATTTTCTGATCTTTTAACTAAATTTCAATTATTGTTTCTTTCAAATTGATTTAATTCTTCTTGCATAATCATTAACCAATTGTTATCCTTTTCAACTTCTTCAAAAGATTTTGGTTCTATTTGAGAGACAAATGTAAAATGATTACAAACATATCTAATAGAAGATCTAGTCCTAATGCCATGTGAAGGATCACCAATTATTAAGTCTCTAGGGTGACTACGTGAATACCTCCATTCTTTGGTAAATTAGTTTTACCTTTAAACATTTAATCATCTTTTTCTTGATCATCCTTTTGGGTTAACTCTTTGATTTGCTTGTTGAATTCTCGTGCATCATCATCGAAGTCTACATCCTTTCTTGAAGAAGGATCATTAGATTCATCACAAATAATATGTATTGATTCTTCAACAACTAGAGTTCTTTTGTTGAATATTCTATATGCTTTGCTTGATGAAGAATACCCAAGAAAAATAGCTTCATCTGATTTAGAATCAAACTTGCCCATGTTGTCTTTACCATTATTTAGAACAAAATATTTGCAATCAAAAACATGAAAATATGAAAGATTTGGTTTCTTGTTTTTCAAAAGCTAATAAGGGTTTTTTTTTAGAATTGACCTAACAGTAACTCTGTAAAGGACATGACAAGCTGTGTTTATAGCTTCAGCCCAAAAATATTTTGGCAAATTGCTTTCACATAACATTGTCCTAGCCATTTCAGTAAAAGTTCTGTTCTTTCTCTCCACAACTTCATTTTGTTGTGGTGTTTTTGGTGCAGAAAAGTTATTATCAATACCATTTTCAGTGCAAAAATTTTTAAAGTCATAATTTTCAAATTCAGTTCCATGATCACTTCTAATCTTGACAGTTTGCAGTCCATGTTCATTTGAAATCTTTTTATATAGTTTTGTAAATGCTGAAAATGCTTCATTTTTGTGTGCCAAAAATAAAACCTATGTATATTTAGAAAAATCATCCACAATATAAAAGCCATAAAGTTTTCCACCTAGGCTTGCAGTACTAGTTGGTCTGAACATATCCATGTGGAGAAGCTTTAAGGGTCTAGTTGTGGAAACAACATTCTTAGATTTGAAAGAAGTTCTGGTTTATTTTCCTAATTGACATGCAATGCAAATTCTATCTTTTTCAAAAATCAGTTTAGGCAAGCCAAAAACGAGTTCTTTTCGAATAAGCTTTGAAATTAAATATTTGCTGGCATGAGCTAATTTTCAATGCCATAACCAGCTAGTCTCACTATCTTTGGTTTTCATAGCTACCAAACAATCCATGTTTTTCACGAGTATTTGATCTAAATCAACCAAATACACATTTCCATGTCTATGTCCAGTAAATATTATACCACAATTATTTGTACTAGAGACTAAACACATAGATGATTCAAAAGTTACAATATATCCTTTGTCACAGAATTGACTGATGCTTAGTAAATTATGTTTTAAGCCATCTACTAATAAAACATTTTCAATAAAAGTTGTTGGAGTGATCCAAATGTTACCAATACCAATAATCTTGTCTTTGCCATTATCACCAAAGGTAAAACCATTCCTCCTTTCTTTTTGAGGAACATGAATTGGGATTCATCCCCTGTCATGTGTCTAGAGCACCCGCTGTCCAAGTATCATCTTCTGTTTGATTCATGGGATGCTAGACACTCCTGCAAAACAGAATTTAGGCTTTCATCTGAGGTACCTAAGTTGTCTTGGGTCCTTGCAGGTTAGCAATAATACTTCCTTTTAGAATCCATATCTTCTTAATTGAAACATTGCTCACAAGATTTTGGCTTATAGGATGGCATGCAATGTATTTTTGTTTCTGTTTATCTAACTTGCAGAATGCAGATTTCGGATGAATGTAAGAAGGCTTTACAAACATGTTTTTCAGAGATTTCTATTTTTTCCATGGATTGTATCCTAATCCAGCCTTATCATAGACAACTTTCTGACTTTCAAGAATTAGATTTAATTTTTCAGAGTTTAAGTTGAATTTGTTTACTATAGGTTTCAGTTTATCAACTTCTTTAGCTAACTTTTGATTTTCTTCGTGCAGTTCTTTTTCATTTTTCAGAAGCAGAGCATTTTACTTTTCCAAAAATTGATTCTTAATTTTCAGCTCCTTATTCTTTAAGCTAAGCTTTTTACATTCAATCATTAGCTCAGAAAAAGAATCTTGAAGTTCATCAAAAGTGAAATCATATTTAGTATCTAGGTATACCTCATTCTCATGTGCCATTAGACACAGATTTGCAGCTTGCTGTTGCTGTTCTTCTTCTCCAGAGCTAGAATCATCACTATCACGCCAAGTTGCCAACATAGCTTTCTTCTTCAATCTTTTTGGAGCCTTTTTTAACATGGGACAGTCAGTTTTGAAGTGTCTTGGCTTTTTGCATTCATAGCAAATATGTTGCTCCTTGTTGTTTTCCTTGCTTTGCTCCTCCTTAATTACAGGCCTTTTCTTGAAGTTTTCTCTTTTCTTTCTGAAAAATTTTCTAAAACTTCTTGTAATCAGGGCCATTTCCTCACTGTTATCAGATTCAGAATCCTCACTCTTATCTTCATGTTGAGTGGACTTAAGAGCAATGGTTCTGCACTTCTTAAGTTCATCTTTCTCAATGTTCTGTTTCATTGAAAGCTTATGAATCATTAAGGAACCCAGTAGTTCTTTCAGTAGGAGAGAGTTGAGATCTTTGGCTTCTTGAATGGCAGTGACTTTTGCTTCCCATGCTCTAGGAAGAGACCTAAGGATTTTTCGACCAAGATCATTGTTAGAGTAAGATCTACCAAGGTTTTCAAGCTGTTTATAATATCAGTGAATCTAGTAAACATTTTAGTTATAGACTCACTGTTTTTCATTTTAAATAGTTCATACTTATATACAAGCATACTGATTTTAGATTCTTTGACCTGGTTTGTGCCTTCATGTGTAACTTCCAGCCTATCCCAAATTTCTTTAGCAGTCATGCAAATAGATATACGATTAAATTCATTTGCATCTAAAGAACAGCAAAGAACATTCATGGCTTTTGCATTCAGCTGAGCCATTTTTTTATCATGGTCATCCTATTCCATTTCAGGTTTGAATAAAGTGATGCCATCAATAATCTTAGTTGGTGTATAAGGTCCATTGACAATAATAGTCCATAAATTATAGTCAAGTGCTTGAATAAAAATACGCATGCGTGCTTTGCAATAAGTAAAATTTGTGCCATTGAAAAGAAGTGGTCTATTGGTAGATTGTCCTTCGGCAATAGAAGATCCCATAGAGGCTGCTATAATCTTTAACTCTTGATTGTTAGATGATTAGAGCACAAAATGCGATCTAAGTACCAATTAACTTAGCCTAATGTTAGCAAAATAATGATAAATAATAGGTGTTAATGATAAGTGCTTAATAATTTATAATTTAATCATCTTTTCATAGCACTTATCAATGTTCTTAAACTGATAAATACATA
>JAOXJJ010000793.1:22750-46611 GCA_025769935.1 Phoenix roebelenii
TATCATCATAGACTAGATTGCCGTTAAACTAGAACAATATATTCCTTCTGAACATGGTCTTTTAAACATTTAAAATTGAATTTATAATTGTTTGAGTGCAATACAAAGAAATGATACATCCACAAATATTAAACTATGATGTACTCTATAATGTTGTCAAGTTATCCTTTTTTTGACTTGTTTAATTTTCTTTATTTTTGATTTTTTTCCTAATTCTAATCAAAACTTTTTTATTTTGAAACTGCTAAACTGTAATATATCTTTTGGTCCCGTCAAAATCAAAACTAAAAGCTTTAAGCTCCCACGAACGGCTCTTTTGGAATTCATAACAACTTTGCTCATAATTACCTTATTATGGAGGAGCGGAATTGTTAGTCCATATAGTTATTTAGAGTGTAGAAAGCTTCCATCCATCATGTTGATTTTGATCCTAGTTGGAGATATAAAGAAAGTACCCTGCATAATGGCTTAATGATTCTTTTCTTAATTCTCTTGTTTCTATCCCAAGTAGTTTTTAATTTCCTGGGAATGAAAATGAGATATCGTTTCATAAAATCGAATGATTTTTTAAATGTGTGATGTTGAATTTGGAATAGCTTTCATGTTGGCACACATACTTTAGAAGAAAAATTGTGTATCTTTAAATTCTACGGATTTAACCAACTAATGTGTATACGGTGGATAAAAAAATAATAGGAAGATAAATGGGAGTTGATGGTTGATTAACTGTAATTTTATCCAAGCTGTTAATTTTGATTAAGACGGTTTCTGTATTATGCTTATATCTATAACTCATAAAAGAATTTGGCAATGATAATTTTTGCTTCATCTTCATCCTGGTTTATTATAGCTATGATCTTTGTCCTTTGATTCAGAAATTCTTCAGCATTCTCAAGCACAATTACTTTCTATATCATTTCAGCTGGTGATTCTCTTGCCTCTTGAGTTTTCTGAGGAATGGATGACCATGGAGAAAAATATAGGATGTCGCATCAGAAATGGAACATCATCCCATCTGATGCAGCAGAATCTTGGATCTTCTTTTTTGCTTGCCTTATTGCTGCCTTAGTTGGAATTTTAACGATTTTCTACAGTATCAATCAACTGAAGCGAAATTTTACTTTAAGCTTGATGAAAGCTATTAAAGCAAGGTCTAGAAGGAATTGGAAATCAAAACATAAAGCTCTTGTTACCACCCGTGTCTGGAAAATAGAGTCTGCTTCTTGTGTAAAAGGTCTAAAGTGCTGTGCATGTCTAGAGACCATTTCACCATCACCATTGCCAGGGCAGAGCATTCACCGCTGCGATGTTTGTGGTGCAGCAGCGCACTTGAATTGCTCTTCAAATTCACATAAGGATTGTAAATATGTGTCTATGGCTGGTCTTGAACATGTCATCCATCAATGGGCTGTGCAGTGGATAGAAATAGCTGACCGCCCTGAAGAAATTTCTTTTTGTAGTTATTGTGAAGAACCTTGTACTGAATCTTTCTTTGGTAGCTTTCCAATTTGGTCTTGTATGTGGTGTCAACAGCTAGTACATGTCGATTGCCATGCCAGCTTTGCAAAAGAAACAGGTGACATTTGTGATTTGGGTCCATTTAAACGGCTTATCTTATCACATCTTTTTGTAAAGGACTTGAACAGAACTGGAACTGGTGGGCTTTTGAGCTCTATAACGCATGGTGCAAATGAGTTGGCATTAACAGTACGGGAACGTACCAGTAGTCATAGTAAAATGTATAAGCAAAGCTCTGAATTGACTATTGACTCAGCTCACAGTACTGGTGCCACAGACTCATCCATGGAGAGCGGAGGAGATGGTGATTAAACACTAAAGGGCTCTCATGAAAATGATGAGCACTATGATGATGTAACATAATCTATACATTAAAGAGGTGAAAGTGATGGCAATGTGCATGTAAGATCAATTACAGGGAAAAACACATCATTCACTCAATGCAATGACGCTCGGGTAGGAAGCAATCAGAGATATGAACTGAGTGAGTTGCCTCCTGATGCTAGGCCATTACTTGTTTTCATCAACAAGAGAAGTGGTGCCCAACGTGGAGATTCACTAAGGCTCCATTTAAACATTCTTCTAAATCTTGTACAGTTTGGTGTTACTAACAATCTTCTTCATCTACTTGCAGAGTCATGACATTTTCTTTCAACATTGGGACATTCATTAGTGTATAGATGTAAATTACTTTCTTATGCATATGTTCCAGTGGTGAGTTGATTTCCAGTTCTGTAAATATGCTACTTACATTTTTGGACGGATGCTGGAACCAATTGTGTATAATTGCCTCTTTGAGGTATATAAGTTTTTTTTCCCCTCATAATTCATGTGTTATGTTGTCTTTTGGTTTAAATTAACTATTTAATTGCATGATTGTTGACTTTCCAAGCAAAAAAAAATTATAATCAAATTTTAGTTCAATTAATCAAAAAAAAAATTACTTTGCAAAGCATTTTTGGCTACTTGTTAATTTATATTTTCTTACCTATGTATCTGTATGTTTTTATGCATGTAGAATTTAGCCAGAATTTACCAGTATAATTTAGATTGAATTCTGAAATGCAAATTCAATGATGTCAAATTAAAGTGAAAATTGACACCATGGCATGATCTCCAACATTTATAATGCTTAGAAAAATCAGAAATTCAAAATTCCTCCTTTGCAGGTTTTCTACATAAGCATTGATTGGTCATAGAAAATATAAGGCTTTTAGGTTAAGATACTATATTTGATGTAATTTTTGGTTTTAGGAGCATACATACCTGTTGAATTGTTTTATGGATGAGTTTATTTATTAGAGCATGATCAGTTGTTTGGATGCTTGATTTTTTTTTTTTTTTTTTGCCTACTATCTAGTTTTTTGCCTAACGCAAAAATCGTTATCCATTTTATGATCATTCGGTGCATGCGCAAGAAACTTGAGCAATGTATCATTCTTAGTTCATGGGTATTTTAAATATTATAGAGCATGGTCGTAGGAGTGGATTCTCAGTTTGAATAATGCAACATTGAGAAAAATCTAGTTTCAAATTCTCCCAGTAGGATATTAGCTCAACACCCCTCCTTCAGCATTTTTCCTTTCTACTTTTCTCTGTATGTGTGTGTAGTTGGGATATGTATATTAAGAATCTGCAACATTTGTTAAATTGTATGAAGTTCTTTATGGGTCAGTCAGACATAAAATCGACCATGTAAATTAAGAATCCACAGAATTGATCATGATTTAAATCTTAAATACATAAACTGGAATTTTTGTAGGATGCTTTTGACTATAAATCAAAATCAAAACATTGTATGCCATACATATTTTTGCTGGCTCTCGGTCTGCGTCTCTCTCTATATGTATTATGGTAGAAAAAGGTCATTCATTTGCCTTTCAGTGGCTTTGTAAAGAATTTATTAAGGTATCCTCTTACCTATGCTCAAAACAACTCAGCTCAAAGCAAGTCAACCTAGAAATTGGAGTTTGAACTTTTCACTGACGAGCTCCTATTAGCAGATACGTGGGAACCTCACTTTCTAATAAAGATCTGAGATTTGAGTTTGATAGTATGAAACCCTGCCAGCCTGAACTGATTCAATCAAGTCTTTCTGTCATTGACTTCTTTTTCTTTCAGGTATTTGAGTTGAGTAGGGATCAGGGACCGGAGATGGGTCTCTCTTTCTTCAGAAAGGTACCTTGTTTCAGGGTTCTTGTTTGTGGTGGAGATGGCACGGTGCAATAGGTTCTAGATGCGATTGACAAGCAAAAATTTGTATGCCCACCCCCTGTTGCAATTCTTCCAGCTGGTACTGGCAATGATCTTGCAAGAGTGTTATCTTGGGGTGGTGGTCTTGGTAATATTGAGAGGCGGGGAGGTTTGTACACAGCTTTGAACCATATAGAACATGCTGCAGTCACCATTCTTGATAGATGGAAGATAACAATTGAAAGCATGCAATCCAAGCTTTCCCAACCTCCAAAATTTATGAACGATTATCTTAGTAATGCAAATATTCACCTAACCATCTAGAATATACAATAAAAATACAAAAAAAATAAAATTTACCTTCCTACATTGACAGGGATTGGGTGTGATGCAAAGGTTGCTGTAGACATTCATAATCTGCTGGAAGAAAACCCTGAAAAGTTCTACAATCAGGTAATTCTGCTTGCCTTTGACACTTAATGGACATTAATTTCTCACTTAAATGGAGACGTTGTTTTTGGAATTTTTTGATCATCATCTATTTAGCATCTGCCTGAGTGGGTAAAGGATGTTTCAAATGGATTTGATCTGTTGAATTTTGGAAAACTTATTGGCATATTCAGAAAGATGTATTGATTTTTGTTTTTAAAATTTTTCAGGTGCTAGATATATTCATGGTTTGTTTCTGAACAGGAATGCCTGCGTTACACTTAAATTTTCATCTCAGATCATTTAATTCCAAGATGCATGCCATGTGCCCTATCCTTCTCCTAACTGGAAAATCATTCCCAATAGGAAAAAAGTGAAAAAAACTGTAAGACTTCATAAAAGGATGCAAACATTTTTGTTTCTTTTCCTCTAATATGTAGTCGTAGCTTTTGTTTCTTAGAATAAAATGGAACAAATTCAAATCTGATGGTGTTCGAAGACATGTCCTTTGTCATGCTTGTTCGAAGACATGTCTTTTGTCATCTTACTTCTTGGTTGCTGCAAACTGGAACAGTTACAGGTGTATAGAGTTGGTGCTCTTGAATAAACTGAGATAGAATTGCCTAAAACTACCTTCCAAGTTTTTATGGAACCAGGTTAAGTGTTTTAAATCTACCACAAAATTCCCCATCAATGGAAGCAAGAACCAAGTAGATATGATTGTTATAGGCCAAGGCCAATCTCTGGTAACATGTAAATAAAATACTCATACCATTATAGCATTGCGAATATACAGATATCTCTAGTGCCATCCTTTAAATTCAAGAGTTCACCGAGCAGACACTGAAAGTGCATTATGACTTGAATCTTCATTATGAAGCTGGAATGTTGCTTAACGAGCCAAACATGAGGTAATGGTTCGGTGGCTAGATTAAAAAAAGCAGTTGATTCAATGTACTTCATTCTTTTGTGAAAACTGGATTGCCATCAACTGGAATATCACTTCAGTTATCCTTGTTGTGGTAGTAAATCTGATACCCATGTTGAAGAGAAGGTGACACTGTTAATGACCTCAGTGCAATTCTAGTCTTTAACTTTGCTCAGCTTAATTTGCAGTGAGATACAATTGTCATTTTTATTAGAGTTAAGGTGAATTAATGTTTGTTATTAAAAGAGTTGTTTTAAGTATTTGAACCCTTTGGAACCAACAGATTGCACACATATTAGGAGCTTATAAGATAACCACGGCACTGAGTGATGTTCTTGTTCTCATTGCATTGGTTGGCACCGTGTGGATTTGATGGATGAAATAGAAAATCTTCTTCGTTTATGCTAAGGTGTAGTTAATTTTTTCATTGGATTGGTTTGCACCTTGTGCACTGGTGTACTTTGAGGGTTACGTGGAAGCTCTGCTTAGCTTTATGCTCTTTATGTGCAACAAAGAAGAGGAACCTAATGCATGCTTTTTTGTGCATCCATGAATTCATTGCTTTATGGCTCCCAAGTATGTAGTTAAAAATATCATACTGTTAGTGGATATCTTTTAGCTGACCTAAAACAGAGCTGGACACACATCTACCTTTTCTTGAGAAATATAATGGCGAAAGAAATGGGACGCCAAATTCTCCTCCATTTGAAAATTTTAGGTAGTCGACCTCTCTCTCTCTCACTCTCTCTCTCTCTCACCTCTTGCATGTTGATGGTGGATCATTCTAGGGCTAAACTTTGGTTGAGTTAGCGCATGCAGATAATATCGCTCTTCACTCAATGCCAAGCTATCCTTCTTCCCTAGCTACATCATTGGCTTCATCCTTAATTGCTGGAGTTGGCGCACGTAGATAATATCGTTCTTCACTCAATGCCAAGGTATCTTTCTTCTTTAGCTATATTGTCAGCCTCATCCCTACTCCCTCTCCTTTTGCCGCTTCCTCGGTTGTCTCTCTGTCTAATATCAAACTCTTCCTTATCCGTGATCACGTCAGCAGCCCTATCCCCCCTCCCTCTTTCTTGTTGCGGGCCCTTATTTTTTTTTTGAAAAAAGAAAAAAATTGAACCAAAGATTTTTTTTCTTCTATTGTTAGAAATTAAAAAAATAGAAATAGAATTTTTATTTTCAATTTTTTTCTAAAAAATGTGATAACAATACCAAACACAGCTTTAGCAGGTATATTACACGCTTTAAAACCTAACAAGTGAGCAAGTGAGGGGGCACACAACTTAGAAACACCAGAAATTTGGCAATTGAAAATCATGAATTAGCAGAATAAATTGGGTTAATAGGATGATGCATTTATTGGAGAAACTTCTCCCAACCAAGCTTGATGTGCACGTTACAAATATTCAAAATAAAATCCTCTCTCTCTCTCTCTGATACTTTAAAATTTTTTAGACCGTGGATTTTTATGCAACATTTTAGTAGGATACACCACTGCAAGTAAATGGTTCGGTTGACCATGAAGTTTCACTTCAAAGATCATCCATATACTAATCCAAATTTCCGAAATTTATTAGCTGTCCGGAAAGTATATAACGTAATGTGAAAAGCGCATTGTAGCCGGTGTCCAAGGAAAAGGCCGGGAGACCCAAACAACTTGGCAAACTCCATATGATGTGTAATTTGATGTGACATCTCATCAATGAACCATCACCCTGTCGATCAAATCTATCCTCTCGTATCGCAGCCATATTCTCTTGCCATGCCAATTGGGAAACAATTATTGATACTTTTGGTTGAGATTCTTCACCCTTCCATTCCCCAGGATGCATAGCTAAACTTCTTTGTCCAGCATTGGAGGTTGGATGAAGTTCGGGGTACAACTTGAGCTTTTATAGCTGAACCATGCGCTTTTATAGCTTTCTAATGGGGTTCTCGTATAGTTTGTCACAACCGGCCGAAGCATAACTTGAACTCTTTACCTAGTAAGCTCATGTAATTTTTCTTTTATACGATTGCATTGAACGGAAATCCAGAAAAAAGAAGAAAACTTGAAGAACTCCAAATTCCCACCACCTTCTTGATGATTTTTTTTTTCTAACTAGTCACCAGTGTTATTTCTATTTCTAATATAGCTCAAATAATTTTCATGCTGCATATTGAAAATAGAATTTTCGAAAAATCATTTGTTATCTTATGTAGCAAAGTCGCTATTATAATAAATCACTTTAATTTTCATATGTTCACCAACCTTCTTACCCTCCACTTTTCATTCCCCTTATTTTGTACTCCTTATTTCTTTTTAAGCTACTTACTGTCGTGGTTTGAAATTGGCGTAGGTCACATGTCTGAGATTCCAAAGTTCAATGGTGGAAAACATAAAAGTCTGGTGGAAACAAAAATGAGCTATGTGAGAAGGATGATGGTGCACATCTTAGAAAGGAAGGAAGAGGGAAGGACACTTGCACATTAAAAAAAAAAAGAAAGGAAACTGTGTAGGCTGGATAACTGAAACATAGCCTCCATCTTAAAACAGTACATCTTATAGCTTATTTGGACTGGATAACAGCCATGGATTTGAGATAATGAAATGATAGCATGACTACCGGTATCTGTTATATCGGTACCGAGCTCCGGATCAATTGCCTGGTAACAGGAGTCGATACAAGCCCGCACCATGCTGTGTCGGGCCTGTACGGACACAGTAGAAGAGGCAGGAGAAAGCAATAACGAGAGAGAAAAGAGGAGGTCAAGGGAGGCCGGTAAAGAGCCAGCAGAGGGCCGAAAAGCTGCTACGCAAAGGAGACAGAGGTCGAGGAGCTACTACGGAAGAGGCAAAGAAGGGGTTCTGCTTTCGGTCCCTTGTTTTGTTCTAAACAAGGACCTGGAGTGGTTTTTTTTATTTTACGATTTTTAAGTGAAAGTCGGCAAACCCATTGTTGACTTCACTAAATTTTTATTTATTTTTTAAATAAAAAAATTAAGTGGAGCTAGCAATGGGTTTATCGACTCTTACTTAAAAACTGTAAAAATAAAAGAGACCACCACCCATGTTTTGAATGAAATGGGAGATGGGAAGCAGAGCCCCTCTTCTGCAGCTCAACGACCTTCACCTTGTCCGTGCGGTGGCTATCCGACCTCCACCTTTCTCTCTCTTACTGCCTCTTCTTTTCTCCCCCGCTCTCTCTCTCTCTTTCTCTTTTTTCTTCTCTTTTTTTCTCTCCATTGCTGGTCTCGTTTTCATTGGAGCTGTCCCGGTCTGCAGCCGGTACGGCTCAGAATGCCTCCAATCAAGCGGTTCGGGATAATTTCACCGACTATAATGACAACAAAATTAAAATCTTAGAATTGGAGAGTTGCATACCTATAATATTGATATTATATTTAAAGAGATTGACATTACAAAGAAGGTGGCCCTTTTAATGGCACGAAAGCCCACTTTTTATAATGTCTATTCGTTAATAAGGATGCAAGGGGATGTATAGAAATTTCTGATCCTATGGTCTCTTCATATTCAACTTACCTAGATTGAATAAGATGATGATAAATGTGGTGGTAATGATAAGATTGTTGCCAACAACATTAATTGCATTGCCATTTATGTGGAGAATGTTCCTATGACCCATATAAATGGTGGATACAACATAATCATATAATTATGTTGCATTAAAAATAATAGGTCATGTACTCAGGTTGTAGACCTAAATAAAGACAATTTTTGTTGAAAACCATAGATTACTTACATAAATTTCTTAAAAAAGTAACATGATAAAAAAAAAAATTGAAATGAAAATTTTGTATACATATTTCCGACCCGACCCAAATAATCCATTGGGTAAAAAACTTTAGCCGTAGACTCGATTCGATCCGACTCGATCTTCTATTGGATTGGATATGAGTTTAACATTAGGATCCGAATGAAGATGAGGGTTACTCATGCCCCGATCCAATCCGACCCATCTTATTTTTGTATTTCTACGATCTTATTAAAAAAACAAAAACTATTATTAAAACAATATATTTTTAAAAAATGTGCAATATATTAAATAAGCATATAGCTCTTATAGTGCCATTTAATTTTTGCATTTCATTGCAATTACCTTGTCATTAGAGAGCATTGGTTGTATATAATAAGTGTGTATAAACAAAAAGAGAGAAAACATGGATTTAGACAACAAGTATGCTGGTCTCTGTCACATTATAGTTCATTTTCTAAATACAAGAATCTTTATTTACCATTGGTTTCTAGCATGCGCCATGCATGTAAGAGGGATATGGACCTTTAACAGTATAAAGAAAGGATAGACTTGATACGTATACTAATATATACAGACAGATGGATAGCTATGTAACCAAACAGATGAGTAATCAAAGATGGCAAAATTTAGACATCTGAGATTGAACAGCCATGACACATCATTTAACCTGTAAACCTTTTTTTTTTTTTTTTAAACTTGGTAAACCTCGCAAATGGTTTGTAAGAGGAGCTTCTTATGTGGGATTTTGTGGCCTTTTTTACAGATCTACCCCGAGTTGTCAGCCCGAGACCCGCTGCCGCTGCCCGATGCGACTCGGCCACCGACTCGGGCGTGCCGTTCGATAACGCCCAAAAAGTCGAGGGGGGAAAATCAAAAGTTGTGTCACGTATATAGTTGTAATTTCTCAGTGAGATTTTACCCTAAACATTGTAAATCCTTTTCGCCCCGTCTCTCCCGTTTCCACCAATTCCTCTTCTCCTTCCTCTCTTCGTTCTCTCCTCCTCCCTTTCTCTCGATCGCACCCCCAAATCCCAACGGCGGAAGAGAAAAAAAGGAAAAACCTTTTTCCCTCGGTTTCTAATATCGAGATTCTCTCGCGTGCCCCATCGCCTGGAGCTCGGATTCGTGCGCGAACTCGGGCGCTCTGAGGACCGAGTCGCCGCGCTCTTTCTGGGGTTCTGTGCCCCTATTTTCTCTCTGTTTTTTAGTTTTTTTTCTTCTTCTGATCGGTTGTTGTTTGCGTGTTTCTTGACCGGTTTACTCGAATCCTGGCGGCATTGGGGATATCTTGGTTGTCTCCGCGGTTCGCGGAACCGAGGGCTCGGATCGGATGAGATCGATTGGATTGAAGGGCTTGGAGAAGAAAGACGGGGTCTTGATCCTTGGTCCCTTCGTCACGGTTTCTTTTTCATTGTTCCCTTGCTGCGCTTTATTTTCCCAGTTCAATCTCGCGGCAATCTGTTGAATTTCAAGAATATATGTTCCTTTAGTTAGTTTGGTTCGTTAGGATTAGGGTTTTGGTACCTGCAACCCGCACAAAAAAAAGATTTCATTCTTGGGTTATAGCATTTGGGAGATTAATTGCCCTTGTAAATTTGACCACCTGTGGGCTTATTGAGAAGAAGGCGTAAAAAAATCTTTATGGGCTAAGGGTGGTTTTTGGTGTTTGAGGAAAAAGTAGCAATCCTCTTCTTCTTATTCTTGTTAAAAAATTGAGATAGGAGGGGCTGATTTTCTTGGAAAAGAGAGAGAGAGACTGTTTGAGGTTGCTCTCATTAAAGAAGGGAAAGGAATCATTTTTTTGAGACAGAATAGGTTAGTTACTTTGCAGTAGCCTTGCATGGGCGATCATGGAGGACGGCCGCAGACAAGTGGCCTGTTGCCTAATGGCCTTTTGCCCAATGAAGTGGCCAGTGTGACCCGAGTTCTTGATGTGGAGAGGTGGTCGAAAGCTGAGGAAAGAACTGCAGAGCTTATTGCTTGCATTCAGCCCAACAGACCATCTGAGGATCGAAGGAATGCAGTTGCTAATCACATACAGAGGCTTATAACAAAGTGTTTCTCCTGCCAGGTGAGTCTTCAAACCTTTTCATCAGAGATGACAGTTCTTCGAACCTTAAGATTTTCACTTATTCTGGTATTTGAAAACAATAGCTAGGTGTTGCCAATTTCCGTCTCTTAACCTCGTAATTTGTCTGAGGTTAGGCTTTTTCTTGTAGATTGAAATGACTTTTTAGCGTCCTATTATTTATTGCAGACGTCTGAGTCATATGCTGCAACTATTATCTTTTGCTATTAAGTCATCAAATCTTGAGCAACCATTTCTATGGACTGTTCTGTCTAGTTTTTTTTAGCCATTTTGATTTTACTTGCCAAAAATATCCTGAGTTGTTAAGCAGGATGCATGCACTTTGTCATAAAAATATCTGGTTTTTTGCTAGGTTTTGTTTTATGTTAGAAAGTTTTGTTTTCAATTGCATTTAAAGGTATTGAATTAAAATGGTTTGGTTTCAAATGAGGGCAGGATATATAAAAGTTTATTTCAGATACTTGAAAGACCGGGTTACCAAAATGATTAACAAACACATTGATCAGAAAGGGGCACAACCACATTCTTCTATTTATAAAGGACATAATGCTCATTAATGATGGTAAGAAGTGGTGACATCTTGTTGGGTTAATCAAAGGAAGCATGAAAGAATAGAGTTCTGAATTATTTGAAGGGAGCAACCAAGTTCAGGTGCCATATACCACTACATGTTGGGTTGGCATAGGCATGGTTCAAGCCATGCTGTTCTAGTGCTTGGTAGATGGTATGCACTAGCATGCATGGTTGTGCACTGGCATGGCCATGCTATGTGATGGTCTAGGCCTAGCATGGTATATGCCGAGCTACACACTTGCACAACCAACTTCTCAATCCTTGGGTAGCCAAAGTAATATATTAGTGGAATCTATTGAGTTTATATCTATTTTGTAGATGTTGGAAATGTTATTGGTGACATTTTAAATAACAACAGAAGTGTTTATCGAAGTGGTGTTGTACCTTTGAATGTTGTTTGTTGTGTGAGCAATACTTTCCTCTAGATAGTTAGGGCTAGCTTTTTTATGGACTAGAATATTCTCTAGTAAGGAAAGTCTACGAGACTAATGAGTATGAGAAATTTGATGTGGTACATCAGGAAGGTAGAAAAGCACCGGGCTTGGACGACCTTGATGTGAAGTGTGTTATGAATACAAGTTTAGCGATTGAAACAATAGGATGAGGCTAGAAAATGCATAGATGGAAAGTGTTTTGAAATGATTTTAAGATTTTTTATTTTGTGGTAGCTTTGGATGGGTATTAATGATAAACTGCTTCTACGAACATGTAATGAAATAGTGAAATCAATATCTACAGAACCGTCTTAAACCGCCCAGTTCGGAGCAATTCCGGGCCATACCAGTGGCGGGCCGGGACAGTTCTGCCATTGATACCGAGACGGCTTGCCGAATGGAAGAAGGAGAAGAGGAAAAGAGAGAGAGAAAGCGGAGAAGGGAGGGAGAGGAAGCAAGAGAGGTTGGCTGACTGCCCTCTCTCTTTTCTCCTTTCCCTCTCCCTCTCTCCCCTGCTTTCTCTTTTCCTCTCTCGCTCTTCCTCTCCCCCATCGTAGAAGATGTGTTAGTACGGGCCGGCACGGTATGGTATGGGCTCGTATCGACTTGTCTCGCCGGGCAACCGGTACGTCCGGTACCGGTTCCGCCATCCTTGAGTGAAATAGTAGCTTTGCTTTTTAATGTAAGGGCAATGATGTGGGTTCAAGTCCTAGGGCCGCCACTTTGTGCAAAATATTGCCAAAAATTAGGTCTGCCCCCATTCCGCCCCTCTTGGATTGCCGAGACCATAACTGGATAATGGCTCCCCTTTTTTGGCTTTTGTTTTTTGTTAGTTAATAACAGATAAATGATTGACTCATATTTGCTAATTTTTTTTGGTGTCATTAAACTCACATTTTTCTTTCCTTGAAGGTTGGTCTAACCTAATAGCAGCTCAAAATGGATCTGACTTAGTCAACTAAAAACTGGGCATTAGAATCATTTTTATGTTTATTTTGTAGTTAGCATTTGGGTAGGGATAGAGTGTAGTTACTACTAAAATTTTATACCTTGGTAGGGTTATCTGGCTGGTTGGGCTGTTTTAGAGATGGTATTTCTGCTGGCACTGCCTAAGGCTTAGCCTAGCTCGCTCTCATCCCTGTACTTAGTGGTAATAGTATAGATAGTTACACTTTTAATGCCTATTATTTGGGGGTTTACTCATGTGACTTCCTTTAGATGAATTATGATTTCAGCAATCCATCAGGCTACCATCATAGCCTCTCATAATATAATCAGTTTTACCTTATCTGATTCCCCCATTGCCATCTTAGCATGTTTGTGGGTCTTTTTTCACACAAGCACTTTTGTTTAATTATTGTTTTGTTGATTCCTGACATGTTCGAGCTTGTGCCTTAATTGATAGTGTGGTTCCAACACCTTGTCCATTTCTTATTTATCCTCCTCGTTCTTTTGATAGCGTATCTTAGATGCTTGCCTGGTGTTATACGTGACAGCTTAATGCATTCTATTGCATGTGGTGGGTTATTTTTAAGTTGTCATTATCACTAGGTGCCATGCAGATCTTGCTTTTTAATTTTTCACATTTGCAGTTAAGTTCTTTTTCTGTTAGGTTAAGTTCTGTTTTTCTACTTCGTTTTTTTTTAAATAAGTTGGTGAATGTAGCTTTTTAGAAAGCGGAGTAGAAATAGAAGGAATGAATTCTGCAAATGCCATGATATTCTTGTCCCAAAGCCATATAGTTTCTGTTTATTCTGTAACTAATCTTATTGATGTAAATATGCCAAATTTCATCGGTCACTTTATTTCTCTTTCTTTTATGATAATTTATTGGAATTAGGTAACATTTTGTTTACATACTGTCACATGACTCAGTGTCTTCTATCATGATGCTTGTTAGGTTTTCACATTTGGTTCTGTACCTCTGAAGACGTACTTACCTGATGGAGATATTGACTTGACTGCATTTAGTAAAGATGAGAGTTTGAAGGATACATGGGCCAATGGAGTCCGTGAAGTGCTAGAGAATGAAGAGAAGAATGAGAATGCTGAATTTCATGTAAAAGAAGTTCAGTATATTCAAGCAGAAGTATGCCCTTCTAACCTCATGCATATTTATTTTGTATCTTTTTGTTCATTTGCCTGAAGTATGCTCAAGTACACACTTTAGGCAGTGCAGTTTTTGTTTGTGGTAGTTGTCTCAAACATGACATATCTTTTGCTGAATTTATTGGATAAAGTTAATTATGTTGACCATGCCAAAAGAATGGCAAAAATGTGGTTCATATTCTCCAGTACATGCACTTGTAGAACATGTAATGTGGTAACAGAATGAGAATTTGTAAATTATTTGTTGGGTTTGTCATGTAATGATTCATTGTAGATGAAGTCTTTTTTTTTTTTTGTTGCTGGGAGAATTTGATTAATTATTTTGATTCTTATTGGAAAACCAAGAAATGAGATGTGTTAATGGCAGTAATTTTTATTTTGGGCAATATTTGGTCAGGCTGGTCCATATGAAAAGATATAATCATTGGTAATTTAAACAAGTATCGAGAAATTATGTAATTATTCAGATTATACAGATATTTCCCAGAAGTTCTTGGAGAATTCAACTTCTTAGGGCCTGACCAATAAATGCCAGGTTTGGATGCTATTTTAGGAATATTTTCTTGATGCAGTGGAGATTCAGGGTATTGAAAAGCTATGTTTGTATGTGGTAAAAGTCACGCAGGAAGTATACCTGATGGGGCTGTTTGGTCAAAATTTATTGACTCATTTATGTAAATCTATTTTTTGGTAAATTGAACCAAAATAGGTTCTGGTTTTGTCATATGCAAATCAAAGTTTTATTGTTCAACTGGAAGGCTTTATTATGTTACAACACTATTTAGTGTGAACATAGTATTAAATGCTGTTTGGTGGTGAGTATTGTTGTGGATTTTGGAGGTATAATATGGTGAACTTCTGCTCAAAGTCACAAAAAAACAATGTGGAGTTAAGATAGGAGCGACAATTAAATAAATAACATTCTTGTAAACCAAATAAAGCCTGCCATGACCCATCTGCTCATCACGGGGTTCAAATTTTGCTTTAAAAAAGAGTGAAAGGAGCATCAAAGGGGTAATGATCTGTTTTCAGTACTGTAGATGGCCTGCAACACATAGAAATAGTCAAATAGGGTAGAGATCGGCCAAAACCCCAAATTGATCATCTACAAGATTTGTAGCTAAGATCTAGAGAGGAAAAAAAAGAAAAAAGTGATCATATAAATTCGTATTCCAAACAATAACAGACATAGATGTTCAAAAACAAGGACATCAAATATTGCTGACTATCAAGCAGAGCTTGGAGGGTTTGCATAAGAGTTGTTTTTGAAGTATAGCTAGTTTATCATGATCAAGGTTTTCCAGACCGGTCGCACTGTACTATATTGGGCATACCTTATTGTACCGGTACCAAACCGGTGTGAAGGTTATACATTCCAATGCATAACTAGTATACACTAAATTTGCTTGTTATGGCACAACTGATACTGTTTTGGTGTGAAGGTCATACCATTCCGATTAGAGCTGATCATAGGCTGGGCTTGGGCATAGAGAATGTCAAATTTTAAATAGGCCCGGCCCCAAGCTCGACTAAACATGAATATAGTTTAGGCCTAAGGCCCACCCAATGATCGGCTCTAATTTCGATGCAAAACTGGCATTGGTACAGGTGTTGGGATGTCGAAACAGCTGTATCAATACATACTAACCATAATGGTCTGTACTGGTTGATACTGATGGTTTTTCCATTTACATTAGTTTCATTACGTACTGTTGATATTGATATCATACCATTTCGATGGAAAAAGGGTATAGGATTTGATGCCAGTATTTAAAACCTTGTACATAGTTATGTATGTGCATGTTTATGCACTTGAAGCATTATGCTAGCATTAGGTTGAGATACAAGTGAAATTGCTTATGGGAAGTTCACATAGGTGCTGACAAGAATTTTGTCAATTTTAAATCAATGATCTGTAGTTTTTATAGTTATTTAAATATTAGATGAATTTGATGGATGCATTAAAGACTTGGGAACGATGGAAAGTTTAGAGAGATAAGTTTGTAAGGTGTGGAGATGATCTCATGTACGATCTTTATAATGGATCTCTTAAGCTTGAGCTAATGTTATTGGCAAGAAAGAAATGCATGCTAATGAGTCAACCAAGCCTGTGAACGAGGCTTGAGAAATGAGAAGTGGACCATTAAAAAAGTGGACTAGCCAACAATATTATTGAAGGGGAAAACTCAAGAGGCCACATGAGGACATTTTTAATTAGGCTGGAGATGGGAATATGGTCGCACTGACTTCAGAAAGAAGTACAAATACCAAGTGGATAGACTGTATTTTCTAGTTGAAAAAGCAAAAGATAGGATTAGGTACACAACAGGGATGGAAAAAGTAAGTGAACATTTTATGTGTCCATGCATGTATGAGCTTGAAGTATTTATTGCTTTTATTGATCATATAATTTATATGTCATCATACATTTTATAATGAAATACTTAGTACTTTACTTGAATGGTATATTTCCAGGATGGTCCTCTCCTAAATCTTTGGACAATCCTTCATTCGGGTACCTTATCAGGATATTATTATTTTTTTGTTTTCCATTTAAATTTTTTATCTTAAATGAAGTTTTAGTGACCATTGTGTTATTTTTTGCATAACTTCCCCTTTAATTTTTGGCCAAATTAGTGGTTGAGAAAAAAGGGAGTGGTACCATACTAGATGTGCACGATTTTTGGCATCGAGGAAATTGGATCATTGTGAAGGGATGCCGGATTTGCCCTACTTCCCCTCCTTTCTCCTTTCCCTTTCTCTCTCTGTTTCTGCTTGCATACCCCACCTCCATAATCAAAGGAATGAGAAAAGAGAGCATGTCCCCCACCTCTATCGAACTCTCTCTTTTCTTTGAGAATTAGCTAAATTTAGTCAGGTTGCACCTTCGTATCGCTTGGTTCTAACCGGTTTGAACTAGGACGGGCAGCAGGACATTCCATCCCACGTAGGGACCAATGTCAAGCACCAGTCCTGGGTGTTGGTTATTGGTCGAAAAGGTATAGTTAGTGTTTAAAAATACGGTGCATAAGGCTGCCACGCAGCTGCATATGTGTATGCATTCTCCTAGCTGCATCACACTACCTATATGCAGTTATCATATGTTGTCATATCGCATATGAGCTAAGAAGAGAGTCAACTTGGTACTGTGCAGCCATATGTATGCTCAGTTAGCATTGTACGGCTACATATATGACCCGCTTAGCATTATGAAGCCAAAAGTATTCTGCTTTTTTATGGGCATATGCGGATGAAGCATATTTAAATTGATGATCATGTTGATTGTGGGTTTGAATTATATAATAAGAGTCACTATTAGTATTAAGTACTAAATAATAAGCAATAACTGTTAGTTGTTACTGTTATTAATATTGATATTTATTATCTGGAAAATATTACTATTTACGGCTACATATGTGACCCGCTTAGCATTATGGAGCCAAAAATATTATTCTCTTTTGTGGGCATGTGCGGATGAAACATATTTAAATTGATGATCATGTTGATTGGGGCTTTGAATTATGTAATAACAGTCACTATTAGTATTAAGTACTAAATAATAAGCAATAGCTGTTAATTGTTACTGTTATTAATATTGATATTTATTATTCTGAAAATATTACTATTATTATTGATGTTTGTTGTACTTAATATATTTTATGTATTTTTATATGGTTTAAGAATATTAACTATACATGTGCTTGCATACCGGATATGTGTTTTGTAGTCCTTTGACTGCCTTAATTCTGCTGCTGCTTTTTAGAATACTGGGTATAGTATTGGTGGTACCAATCCAACCTGCCGGTTCGACAATCCTTATTCATTACTTTTATACATTTAGCAATTGGGAGCTGGATCATATCCATGTTGTTCTTGCTGAAGGAATAGTTCTGCCATTTTACTGTGATATTGCTATTAGACAATTCTGCATCTGAGCATCAACAGGTGTTATAATAGAAATGACAACATTAAAGTGAACAACTATATGAGCTATGTCTCTGCATCATTTAAAGGGTGATTTAAATCTCTGGTCCACAATTAAGAGGCTGAGATCCCAGAAGTTTTTTTTGTGCAATCTGGTAGTTTAATATTCTTTTTTGAAATGGTTTTTTGAGTATGTTAAATACCACACGTAGTTTCTAAGTCTTCCTTGATCTAGTATAAGAATACTCTGTATCCATACTTTTGTCAGTTAATTTTTTAGTTACTGTCTGTATTATCTGGTTGCATGGTGTAAACATAATTATCAAGCCTTTTTGATGCAGTTCTCTTTCTTCATCATCTGTGAATTTCATCATAAATTTAATCCGCATTAAGGTTCAGATTCAGATGATGCCATTAGCTGTGATAAAGCTGCTTTTTTTTTTTCAATAGGATAGTACTTCTAGCTTTCTTTGTGTTTCTGCCATTAGGATGTTTCATTAATGCTGTCCACATTTCATATGCAGATTTGACCTCCAATTTTATATATATTTGCAGGTAAAGATTATAAAGTGTCTTGTAGAAGATATTGTGGTTGATATATCATTTAATCAGCTAGGTGGGTTATGTACGCTCTGTTTTCTGGAACAGGTGAGCTACTGGAGCCTTAAGTATCACTCAAATTTATGTTTCAAAAAAAAAGTGAAATGTGATATTTAGATGCATTTGTGAAGTCTTTTGAGCATTTATAGAACCTTTTTCTAATTAATATTAAATTTCTACAGATTGATCATATGATAAATCAAGACCACTTATTCAAACGGAGTATTATATTGATCAAGGCCTGGTGTTACTATGAGAGCCGTATATTGGGTGCTCATCATGGCCTCATTTCTACATATGCTTTGGAAACTTTGGTTCTATATATATTTCATGTGTTTAATAATTCTTTTACTGGACCGCTTGAGGTAATTTCATTTATTTTTTTTCCTTCTCGTTATTAGATTTTGAATCTAATGGTACTTATCATTGTGAATTATAGGTCCTATATCGTTTTTTAGAGTTTTTCAGCAACTTTGATTGGGATAACTTTTGTGTTAGCCTCTGGGGTCCTGTACCTATTAGTTCACTTCCAGATATGGCTGGTGAGTTCAACCATTTTACTTTTACTAATGGGACATAGATATAAGTGCCGGTTCTTATTTCTGACCTTTGAAATATCATTCAGTGGAACCTCCTCGAAAGGATAGCGGTGAACTGTTGCTCAGCAAAGTCTTTCTTGATATGTGTAGTACGGTATATGCAGTTATGCCAGTTGATCAGCCTTTTGTTTCAAAACATTTCAATATTATTGATCCCTTACGCATAAACAACAACCTTGGACGCAGTGTTAGTAAAGGTATAATGCACTTATATTAGCTCCGCTCTTGTTTGATGTTAATTTTCTTTCCTTTATATTGGGTGAAAACTGCTTAATTGGTGCTTATTTGAAAATGAAATCTATAAAAAAATTATCTTTTATGTTGCAAGAAAAAAATGTATTGTTGTTTTCTTCACAATCTAAACAAGATGGATCTGTTTCTCTATGCACTTTGGGTGAAAGTGTGTTTTTGTTTTGAAGGGGCAGGGGGAGGGAATAAGTTCTTGAGCAAACAGATCTGTTTTGCTGTCTTAAACAAGAGAACCACATAGTAGCTTAATACACACCTAGAGAGAGAGAGAATTTTGAAACAGTTGACCTTTTCTTGTCCTAATTGTCTGAAGCAATTTAAGTGTTTTAGTTAACTTATATTTCCAGGAAATGCACAAATATTTTTAGAATATCAATATCCTTCTAATTTTTTGCACAGTTCTTGAGCGTCTTTTTTCCCCCATATTCCAAAGTTTTATTATTTTGCTTGAGCTTAAACCTGCATTCTTTAAGTTAATAGCTATTTGTCATGTTTCTTTCTGCATTATTTTTTTCGTTGATCACAGGATTATCCTTAATCTTTTAACTCTTTTCTTCTTTAAAAAAGAAACTTTGAGCCTATGGCTTCTCCAACAAAGAAATTTTAACAAAGTTTTTTGCATTTTACATAGCTTTATCTGCACCAAGGGTCCAATATGGATTTACATTTCTAGCATTGGTTAGCTTTTGCCTGTTATCTTCTTAATCATAATATCTTGCTTATACTTGTGGTGTTTAGAATGATATAAGGCAAATGCCTTTGTGCTTCCATATTTCATTTTCACTGATTTCATGTAGACCAATTACTGGTTATGTGCAGTGTAAAGCTGTGTATTATGATCTAGTTCGTTTCTTTTTCAAAGGGAAATATTTGAACTGTTTTATCTTAATCGAGCCTGCAATTTCCAAGCAACACGTGTGCATTGACCTGAGTTGGTTAAAAATGCCGAGCTAAAAATTTTCTGGGAGTTGATATTTGAGATCTTTTTCTTATTGGACCATGAAACTAGCATTTGAATGACTTATTGTAGATTTTATCACCCTAACATTCTTTCGAATTAAATATTGAACAATAAAGTGACCAACCATGTTTTAAATGTTGCTGTTTTCAACATGGAAGAACCTGCAAGTACATAGAATGACTTTGCTATATACAAGAATGCTTGGTTTGGTTTTGAGTAGAACAAATATGTTTGAGGAAGATTGGAGTTTTGCATATGATAAAATTATAGGGATTGATGATAGGGATTTAATGGGGATGCTGTAGTCATGCACTGTGATGATTAGAAGAGGTTCTGAACAAGGAGTGTTAGGCTTTCTATTATTTGGAAAGGTCAAAATGAAGGGGAACCTGGGAAGACCTAGATGCTATTTGTTGGAAAGGTCAATCACATTTCGTGATTGATTAAGTCCGGTTAATCATTGTAATCGAACATACATCATACCTTAGTATATAGGAACATAATCATTTGTTGAATACCAATTAAGTAAGAGTCCTAGTTGGTATATGCCCTGCAATTTATATCATCGAGCAAATTTTAGGTATCGAGCAAATTTTAGGTAAATAACACGCTCTAGTTTTAATGAAACATCTCTCCTTGTGTATTCTCTTTTTGGTATATGGTCTTCATTTAGCGTTTTTTAAATAATGTCAAATGTATTGGTAAGGAATTAATATGTGTTCCTGTTTCCCCTTAAGACTGTCAGTTACCAACCTGAAATGTTCATAGCAGTTATTTATGATGTAGCTATTGTTGCTAGTCATGTTGCTTGCGGTTGAAATGTTTGCCATATGGGAAAAAAAGGACCATATTCTTGGATACGAGATCGGTGGGGATTTTTTGGTAGGTGCTTAAACCCAATCCTGCAGTTGATGTGTACTTGTTAACATTAAAAATCATGTTGCTGGAATTTTTGTTAAGGATGAGAAGAAAACCAAAACTGAAATTTGGTTTTCTCAAGGTATATGGTCTTCATTTAGCGTTTTATAAATAATGTCAAATATATTGGTAAGGAATTAATATATGTTCCTGTTTCCCCTTAAGACTGTCAGCTACCAACCTGAAATGTTCATAGCAGTTATTTATGATGTAGCTATTGTTGGTAGTCATGTTGATGTTGCTTGCGGTTGAAGTGTTTTGCCATATGGGAAAAAAGGATCATATTCTTGGATATGAGATCAGTGGGGATTTTTTGGTAGGTGCTTAAACCTAATCCTGCAGTTGATGTGTACTTGTTAACATTAATCATGTTGCTGGAATTTTTGTTTAAGGATGAGGAGAAAACCAAAACTAAAATTTGGTTTTGCTCAAGGTACGCCGTACCCGGTACCTCGCCCCCGCCCCCCCTAGATGCCACAGAATGGCCCGAACCGGCTGGTATGGGCCAGTTCGGCTTTCCATAGTTTTGCTTTTCTCAATCTGGAGTCAAATTTAAGATTGCTTTATGGGTTAATAACCTAAAAGGTGGAGAAATTGGTATGATTATGAGCAAGTTTAGATCAAGAATAACAAAGTTTCATTGACTTAGTCTGCGTGCATAATATTAACCATGCTAAGGATTCAAATTTCATGAGCAATTAGTTTACATATTTGAATGTGATTGTGTTGCATAATCAAGTTGACACCACTATTTTATGCTATAAGATGCTGGCAATGCCAGACAATTGTGCATACCATATAGTTAAAGATGTTGTTAGATCTAGACAAGTGCAGGTAATTAAATAATTATTATGTATGGTTATGACTAGTTTTAGGACCATACTTTCACAAGCACAAATGTTTTAAGGTCTTCCACATATCAATTAAAGTGTTGCTGATGCGGGGTACATCTACAGGGATTGATCTGGATGAGGATAAATGGAAGTGAATATGAAAGTGAAGGATGAAAATTTAATTAGGAAAATAATAAACTTTTGGGTTAATGACAATAAGGTTCCATGCTGCCAGATAGACCATTATAGGACAATTCTGACAATTATTGAAGTGCAGGAAGGGTTAGATTATAGATCTAGTTTTTAGGTTGTGTTAGGCTGATCGAAATATAGTTGAGATCAAAGGACTAGCTTGTAAAGATGATATTAAGTATGAAATAAGAGCTTCTTGAATTTCTTTCTAGTCTCTCTTGATCTCTAGAGGCCTTGTACTGAGTAAAACCCTAGAAAATTGTAGAATGCACTATATATAAAACCTCAGAAATTGGAAACTGGCTACTTTTCATGCAACCTTAAATATATCTTAAATAAATGTGCCTATGTATTCCTTGTTGGGAATTATCTATCTGGTTGTACATAAATAATTTGCAGAACCCGACATATGGTGAAAAAGTGTGATTTTTGTTACAACCCCTATATGATATCCTCTGGGTGTCCTTCTGTTAGTGTAGATTTTCTCAGTGTAGTGTAAGTGGTCAAACAGTTTGTTGGGTGTGTTGGTTACCCGTACGATCAGATTCAGTGATAAAAATCTTTGTGATATGTGCCTCCGTTTTCCTAAAACTTTAGTGGACTAATATAATGAGATTTTGTAGAATCTCCAATGCATTTGGCTTTTCACCTCAAGATTTATTGAAAAAGTAGTAGATAATGTTTCTTTGAGATGCTAAGAAATGAATGATAATTTTTAACAATTATTAGATAAATGATTAGTTGAAAGGTTGCAAAATAAAAGAGAAAGGTGCTCTCTGTTTTGTAGCTGCTATATTGTCAGATCTCAACAGAATGTGTTGTATATATATTTTAAGACTTGGATTATTCTCTGTGCTTGGGGAAATCCAAAGACAAGAAATTTTGCTAAAATCACATATGAATTCAAAGACTGCTTTGTGATGTTATGTTTTTTTGAGGGGATGATATGTTTCTATGGTATAATTTGATTTGTGGTGCTGAAGTTTATCAATAACCTACCAAACATTGTCCCAACTATCAACAATTGATGGCTAATCACAATAAACAATTTTTATTTAATTATGTGCTTTTAACCCTGCAAAAATTATAAGCACTTGCATGCTTATACAAAGATACACAACCATTTTACTGATTTCCTTTCTAGAGGTTCAGAGAATCTCACCTGCTACTGGTGTTAAACACCATCAATTTGTAAACCCCTCTTCTCCGTGGTTATTGGTGTCATTTAAGGAAACAGGCTTTTTTTTTGCATCATTCTATATCATTATACTTTTTCAGGAATCATCTAATTTAGTTGTACTTTTGCAGGCAATTTTTTTAGGATACGCAGCGCCTTTGCATTTGGGGCCAAAAAGCTGGCAAGGTTACTAGAGTGTCCAGAAGGGGATCTGATTGCTGAACTAAATCAGTTCTTCATGAACACATGGGAGAGACATGGCAGTGGCCATCGTCCTGATGCTCCTACCCCAAATTTGTGGCACTTGCAACCTTTAAAAGGTGTCTCAATTGAAGAATCAAACAGTTCCAGAAGCAGTTCAAGCATCAAGA
>JAOXJJ010000793.1:99335-117289 GCA_025769935.1 Phoenix roebelenii
GCAAGAGTTGGCTCCGAACCACTATAAACTTTTCTGTGTTTGTATTGGTTGTTGTCTCTTTCTCTCTCTTCACTCACCGCATCTAGTAATCTAACTAATTCGCTTGCAATAGATTTAGTTAATTACTCATCATATTTTAAATTGGTCAATATTTAATTAAAACCCAATTCATCCCCCCTCTTGGGTTGTCTTCTTGGGCAACAAGATTACTCTATGTAAATTTGGCAAAGGACTTTTAATATGCTTTTAATGCCTAATTGGTTTCAAACTGATATCAATTTGAGCATATTTTGGTATTGGACTTTGTGATTCATTGAATATCTTTTGAAAGTTGGATTTTCATCTGTACTTAATTGGTAAATCATTTATTTTGAAAACTAATTGAAAAGGATTTCATTTGTCTTAGTATTGGAAATTTATTTTGAAATTTACTACTGAGCTTTTATTGGCTTGCATTTTAGTGTCTCGATCCTGGGCCAATTTATGTTAATTGATTTTGATGCTATGATCTTTAAAGGAGTAAAAGAAAGTCTTTAAAAGAACTCTAAAAGAACTTTCAAAATTTTGGATTTTATGTATGCTCTATCATAAATTGCGTGAATTTATATTTTGGTATCTTTGCCTTAATGCTTTTATAATTTGGGAGAACCTTGAAATCATTAAAAATTAATAATTCAACATGATCATATGTTTTCGAGTATATAAATTTTGATATTTATCTGCTCTTATTCTATACTCTAAAAATTAATAGATTGCTCTCATATTGCTACGTACTTAATATATTGGAAAAAAAAATTAAATGAAAAAGATTTCATATGATAATAAAGATTTCTTTAAAAAAAGGGGTTGGATTTTCATTCGTGCTTTCTTTGAATATTATTCTTGATACTCCTTGAAATAACTTGAGAAAGATTCCATCTACACTTGATTTGAAAACTATCTTTGGAATCTATATTCAGAGATCTCTTCTGGCTCGTATCTCAAATGTCTCATTCTTAAAGCCAAACTTTTCATCCTTAATGTTTCATTATTTTGCAATCCTCTTGATATTGTCAAAACGGGAGAGAAATATCTGAATATATGTTCATAATGCTTTATGTTTTGAATTGAATATAAATCAACTTAGATTGAAATATGTTGATTATGTTAAAGCTGATTAACTCTAAAGCATTAACATAAAATATGTTCTTAAAGTGTCTTCTAGATTTTATATTTGTTTTGACATGTATTTACTCTTTTTGGTAGTTTGTATTTCTTCTCTAAAACAATGTACTTTTGGCATAGATGAAATACAATATTTCTCTTGAGTTATGATCTTTTTGATTGCCCTTACAATGCTATCTATTTCATTGTTATTCATTCTTTTTGATGATAACAAAAAGGGGGAGAAAATATAAGAGAAAAACTAGAAACAAATTCTATAAGAAAAATTATATAGGAGAGAAAATATGAGCATCAACCTTAAACTAAGAGGCATATATTATGTACTTAAGGGGGAGACATGTGACAAAAAAAAAATCTAAATTTTGACAAAAAAAGAATCTGAATTTTGGCATATAAATATAGAGATTTTTCTTGCCTCGATACATAACATGAAACTCTTGTTTTGGCACAAACTTTTGGAAATTTTGCCTTTAATGATATACAAGAGTAAGGGGGAGAAAAGCTGAATTTTTTTTGACATTCATTTGGATAAGATAGCGAAAACTTTTGGTTCGTTGATACATACTCTAAATTGGACTATTTTGAAACTCTTGAACCAAAAGCATGTTATAAATGTTAAATCTAATTTTTCATATGAATGCCAATTTTTTATACTCAATGTTTTGTAATCATCAAAAAGGGGGAGATTGGGGATTCTAGTATTATTTCGATGCTTACAAAGCCATTGAGGCCATATGGAAGTGCTAATGCTATTAGCTCAAATGCGTATGTACATAAAAAAGAAATGATACATTCTTGATACGCTCGATACATACTCGATACATTCATAAAATATCATGGATACAAGATCAAAATAACTCTTAAGAGTAAATTTCGAGATAAGGGTTATAGTAGAGCAAGAGAGAAAACTTAGAAATTGATTATAACAAAGTTTCAAGTTAAGATTACCTTAAAGGGTAATTCTGTAATTTTTATTATCAAGAGAATAAAATCTTGTTGTGTCTAGCATCCTAATTTGCTTGGAATATCATATTGTTGTTTCAATGTGCATAACTAACCTTCAAAGAGCAGAAAAAATATGGTTAGAGTTGACCCTAATTAGTTTGGAGTCGACCCCGATACATTTGGCACGCCTTGGAACGAAGTGGCACGCCTTTGGAACACTTGGCACAGAGTAGGAGTCGTCCCCATAAGAGATGGAGTCGACCCTGGCATATTTTGGAAACATTCTGGCACATATGGCACAGATGAACAGCAACTCCGGTCGACCCCAGAAAAGTTCGGGCCGACCCCAGCTTCAGCCACTACAAAAACAGCTTTCTGGAATTGACTGAGAGGGCCTACCCCAGAAAAGCTTGAGCCGACCCCATCCTGATGAACAGTAACTTGAGCCGACCCTAGAAAAGCTTGAGCTGACCCCAGCCTGATGAACAATAACTTGAGCCGACCCCAGATTTGCTCGGATCGATCCTAGCACGGCTGACAGCATAACGGCTAGTTTTGCAGAAGTACTTTTTGAGCTCCCAACGGCTATAAACGGCTAGTTTCTCCATTCCAACGGCTAGGAAGTCATCTTTGGAGGTTGGAGAAGTATTTAAGAGCCACTATTCATCAAAGGAAGGGATCTTGGTGGAAGTCTAAGTGTGCATTCAAGAGAAAGAGGAAATCCAAGAAAGTAAGGTTATTGCTTCAAGTTCAAACCCAAAAGAAGTGTGTTGAGCAGAATTCAAGTGCCTTCAAGAGCTCAACCAATTCATTGAAGAGTGAAGCAACCTTGGGAAAGAAGAGAAGAGCAATCTACAAAGCAATAATTATTTTCTACTCTCTTCTTTTTGTGCATATTTGTTATATTTGCTCATTTAGGAGCTTTAAACTTCTTTTCTATTAATCATTGTAAGGTTTGTTGGTGACCCCGCAAAAACTAACGGTATAGGTTGTTGGTGAGCCCGCAAAACCAACGTTAGGTTGTTGGTGAGCCCGCAAAACTAACTTAGGTTATTGGTGATCCCGAAAAACCAAATTGTAAAGGTTTTGGATTGTGAGCCCGAAAAACAATCCTACTGTAATCCGAGGGATTATAGTAAAATTTCGAAGGGGACGCTTAGGGAGTGGACGTAGGTGCCTTGGGGTGCACCGAACCACTATACATCATGGTGTTTTTGTTGTGGCTTCACTTGTGATTATTCTTGCATTATCTTTCATCTTTGCTATAGTTTAATTCATTGAAGTAATTTAAGAAAGCATCCACCGCACTCAACTAAGGAAGTTTTTTAAAGCACTAAAAATTTGGAAAAACTCAATTCACTCCCTCTCTTGGGTTGTCAACTTGGGCAACATTTTGGATAATACTTTCCCTGATCTAGCATTCTCCTGAAGCATTTGAAGTGGATTGTTGTTTTGATAGCGGATTTTGGATTTTTGCATCTTGATTTGGGTCTTCTTTGCCTCTATAAGAAATTAAGAATAGATCTGAAAAGGGACCGGTTGTATAAGGATTTTCCTTCTCTTTTTTTCTTTTTTTTTGGCATGACCTGATGGATGTAATACTATTGTTGGTTATATGTTTACTGGATTATGCTTGTAAATTTGAATGCTATCAGCCAAATAAGAGGCAGCGATCCTAAACAGGTTGGGCAAACATGTTAAACAGATCGGATCGGATTGGGCAAACAGATTAAACAGGTTGGATCAGGATGGGTTGGGCTAAATAGGTTAAATAGATCAGGTCGGATTGGGCAAACAAGTTATCTGTTTATTAAACTGGTTAAACAGGTCGGATCAGATTACTTGTTTATTAAACATGACAAGTTCAGATTGTAATTTCTGACATGTTTAATAAACAGGTCGGATTCAGGTTTATGGTTTTCTGATCCGACCCGTTTATATCTGACCCAACCCAATTGTCACCCCTACTCATATATGTTGAAAAAATATTATCTAAAAATTGTTAAATTTTTAGATTTTAATCTAGTAAATTATTTTTTATAATACTTATATAAAATAAAGATACTAGAAGAACATGAATACCATAGTAGGCTTTGCTCGGCATATTTTTGCAGTTTAATACGTCTTGATTCAGGCAATAGTTTTCCAACAGTCTAAGAATGTGAAACGACAATAAAATTCAGAAAAAAAATCCAATCAAATTACTCTCTCACTAGTACTCTGTCTTCCAAGATTTTCTTCCACAAGCAGAGTTCTTTTTTTTTTCTACTTTCTACTTTCTATTTTTTTATTTTCTGGGCAATTGAAGAAGTCGATTGGGTCAAGCTTTTCCAGTAATCGTGCTTGTTAAAGGAGAAGATCGGGGCTAAACCGAGTTATTGTATCTTGGGGACAAGATTGCTGCAAACCTGCACTGCTGCACATAAGGGGTAAATCATATTCTGCAGTGTATATCATACGTCTCGATCGAGATAAGCTCTATTTAATTTTTTAATTTTATTTTAATAAATTATTTTTTCATAATATTTTTATAAAATAAAAATATAGCAATTTTTAGGCACCATTTCTCTAATGGTGAGATAAAATATTTTCAAAAAATTTGTTTGGTTTAATTTAAATTTTGTTTGGGTGTCTCTAAAGCTTATAGGTTGACGATTTACTTGCACATCTCAACAAAAAAAAAAAAAAAAAATTACTTGTAGATGGAAGGAAGTGTTCACCAGGAGCAGTGGGGAACAGTGATCCTAATTGACAACAAAGGTGTCCCATGTTCTGCTTCTCAGCCCATGTCATTGTAAAACTTTGTGCGCCTCCACAACTACGATGCAGCTCTTGAGTTGCTTATCTTCACGAGTGCTATCACTCTTTTTATACCAAAATCGATTGCTTCAAATCGACAGGTTTGACGGAGCTAAGAAGTAAGGTAATCATGATTGCCTAGTATAAATGGCTGGCTCGAAATGAGCATGCTTCCACAACTATGAAAAGCCATAGTCTTCCACAACTATGAAAAGCCATGAATTCTTTAGCAAAAAAAAAAAAAAAACCATGAATTGATCTGCCTAAAAGCCTCTATCTAAGCCCCTAAGAGACCTTTGATGGCTATGACTCTCTCCGTATAGATTCTGTCGCTCCTCAGGTGATTTTTTTTCTTTTAAGAACCACCACCCCTTTGCTCCCTCAAACTTTATTTTTTGACGACATTAAGATATGATACTGGACATTACTGCGGCGCTGTCTTCGTCATTAGGACCCACCGCGGCTCCCTTCTTGCACCAAGTGGTATCCGAATGTTTTGACACTTCGATCCCAATGGCTAAATTACGTGGGGCATGGAAAAGATTTCTACGTACTGTGAAGTGATTAGGAGCATCCAAAGTGGTGTTCGAGGGGGGAATTCAAAGACATCTATGTGGCAGCAATTCTCACTTTTTGATCTAGGATTATCGACTACTCTTACACTTCTTTTGAGGTGGCACACATGTGGAGAAGCAAATAGTGTGTGGCCATCTGTATGGGACTCTGCTGCTCTTATTCCTCTCTAGCTTCAGAATCTTGTGCCTTCTGACTCTCATATGCATACTAGGACCGTATGATATATCTGTTCCAGCAAAAAGAGAGAATTTATCGAAGTTGGTCATGTTCTCTTGACGATTGTAGAAGGGACCTGAGAGTTTATACCTTGCCGTAGCCAAAATTCAAGAACTCAGAAATGGAATTGTTAAATTTCAGGTGTCAAGTCGCACCACGCAGTTCAGAAGTCATCACGGAGGCACGCTACACACGCTCACGCTCTAACGCACCGAAGTTCTGCAAGGTGAGTGATCCAAGGAATCCCCCCACCCTTTTCTAACTTCAAACAACAGTATGTCATTGTTTGCTTTTTCTAGTTACTCTTGCGCATACCTTGTTTGTTGAAATGTATGTTCGGTTACACTCTGAGCAATATAGGTTAAATACATTCTCTGTTTTCTCTTTGTAACCTGCGCAATGTTAACACTATTTATTGAAGGGATAAGTATCCAAAACCAGAATTTAGTTGGGAGATCAAACATCTTTTTTTGTTTTTTGAGTGAAAGGAGATAAAGCATCTTATTCATTGAAAACACTCATTATAGGATTGGTACTGCTGCTCATCCCCGTTCAGTTCCCCTATCTATGTCGCAATCGAGGATTTGTCCAATACATAAGGGTTAGGTTGGGTTAAAGTCGAGTTCATTTGGGCTTTGGCCGTTCCAAGAGCATGGTTTCATCGATCATTTGGATGTGGGGAATAGAGATTTAACTTTTTCCTTATAAGATAATGCCTTCGAACAACTTAGATGCCTTATGACATTTTTGCGTAACATAAAAAATCTGACAACTACCATCAAAGAAAAGTAAAACCACTTAATCTCTGAAGAAACAAAGAAATTTAACCAGGAAATGAACGGAAGATCAGACATCAACTTGCAATGATACTCAAGGCTCCTTATGTGAAGGTCATGGAAGTCCTCAACCAATATCCTCTCACCTTTATACCTAATTTTTTCCCCAAATCGTGATGCAGACCTGATACCCTCTCCAGTGCTTCTCTAACACCACTTGCTGAAGAGCATAAATCACTTGCAAATAAAAGCTTGCATAGACCAATGACACTCGTTCGTTTTATTCCTTGGAAAAACAATAAAATGAACCAGATCCTTTGCGGTGCCACTCGTACATAGCAGAGTGTGGTACCTTCCATGTCATCTATCTCGGAGATCGGTGGCTTTCCTTCATCTCCGTGATGCGCCATGTATTGCACTGAAAAGTGCCTGGTCATATTCTCAAGACAAATTAGTGCTGCCCCTCTCCGAGATAGATGATATGGTGGCTATCCATGGTGGTACAAGACTGTGCAGTGCAAAGCACCACAGTGGATCCGAACTCATAATAAAATCCATCCATTCTTTTGGTCTGTGAACAAGCATTGATGCAAGGTTTTCACTGATTGAATCCCCCTCTTTTGTACCCGATAGTAATTCTTGAAATCACTGTACCCACTAGCAACATAAATAGTTTCCCTAAATCTGTAGCAAGTAGCAACACAATGCCAGCTGCTTTTCTCCTACTCAAGGTGGTCATGAGGTCGAAGTGACATGAACATTGCAGCATAGAGCCGAAGGCGTTGTTCACTGTCATCCAGTTCTGGTGGTGGATTCACCATGCCTCTAGTCCTCGTTTTGTAGCGGTGCCAGGCAAGCTGTATGTTAACAGCTGCCCATGTCCTCCAGTTTGATGAATAATACCTTGCTGTTTTTTTGAGCCTTTCATTTGAAAATTTGTACCTGAAGTGCTCGGTGATGTATTGAAGATGGGGCGCCTCCAAGCCAAAGGCCTCGGTTGGCTCAACACACTCGAAGGTGGCAGAAGAAGCTGGTAGCCTGTCAACAAAGGGGCGGCGGAGGCACCAAGAGAAGAGCTCGTCTCCTAGGAAGTTTCCTGGGCCTAGCATGCATGTGGCCACCATGCCTTTGCTGAGGTGCTGGCTACTCTTCAATTGGCCCCAGACAATGAACACCATGCGTTGAACCGGATCTCCTTCTCTGATTACCTGGTCCAAAAGTAATAGTTTATAACAACAAGAGTCGAGGATGTTGCACCAGAGTTTGAGGACTATAAATAAGCTAAATATGTGGCTAAAAGATATTTCTACTAGATGACCGCGGCATTTCTTTGTCCCTTGTCATACCTTTTCACCCTTGGAGAAAACTAGAGGTCTAACTCTATCACATATAGTGTCAAGGATAAGGTCATCCAAGTTGTGGAACAATGGCACCTGAAGGACAAATGAACTGCACTGAGTTATATTCATTTTCACATAATAAGCAACATCTATTTTTATCTAATCAAGTAATAACACAAACATAAATTCCTTTGTCTTGAATAATACTTTGTTCCCTATCCTAATTGCATGGCCATATCACCATGCTTCTCCAAATTTTTTTGGTTGACTTCTCTGTTAAGTATTTTTGGTGAATGAAGTTGTGCTTGATGATTGATTTTAGTCATGAATTTCTTTTCTCTTGTTACTCTGTAATATCTCACATAGGATACTAGTTGTTACTTTGTTCATTTCCAATTTGATATCCATCGTTCATTTTCTCTTCAAAATTAGATCTTTATCATTCACTTGGTTGTTATAATCCTAATGAATGAACCTTTGTTTCAGAAGGAGGGTGCACAAACAGCTCTTAAACTTAATGCCCGGTGCTCTGTTTCATTGATGGTCCCCACCCCCACCCCCGTTCCTTCTCTTTCTTATGAGCTGACAAATGTCTCAACAGTTTAGTTACCTTCTTGATGAGATCAAGGCAGAAGTAGCGCTTTATCTCTTTCCTTAGTCCTTCTGGCAAGTCTTTGACAATGTCCATTTCATCCTCGCCTCTCATTGCAAGCCACCTTTGGCGTTCATACTCGTGGACTCTCTGCCTCAGGCGTGATGGTAGTTGTCTTCGCTTCATCCACCATTCCATGTCTCGAAACCGTAATTGCATCTTTCTTTTCCTCGCCATGACAGCATGCAAGAATACCTATCAAACTTTAGCTGTTAGAAACTAACATGCTATCATACATTTCTATTGATAATTATAGATGATTAAGGGAAAGATGTATGTACTACAATATACCTGAATATTACCAATCAACAAAGTGAAGAGCATTAGACCACTTAATACGATGATTATACTGAATATCACTTCCGTCCAGTGACTAGTAGGCTCAAGATCATTGCCAAAAGTGCTGTAACGGAATAAAAATTGTTGAATAATATAAGAAGACTCTATCATCAGTAGCTTTCAATTCACAGCTAAGCAGCATATACCTAGTACATCTAATTCTCATAAGGTATGATTGGTAATTAACATAGCAAATAAGATATACATGCTATCTGGAAAGAAACATGCAGATTTGAATTATGATAACTTGATACTCTCGTAAATGGTAGGCTGTTGAATTAGATTACCTTAGAGTCATAAGTCCCCAAAATATAGGATAAAGGATTTTGACAGCGAGTGAGTTGCTGGAAACAACAGGGAGGGCCCAACCGTAGATCCCATAACGGAATGGCCCATCACCATTTAAGCAAACTGGAATATTTTTTATTCCAGTGGTTGTTGTCAACTTACTCTCACATGTTAATTTGTCCATGCCTGATGGTAAGGGAAGCCAGTAGCAGACCTCCTTCGAACAGGGCAATGAGACAAGATCACAATTATTCTTCTCACATTGTTGTTGGAGGCATGAGGCGACACGTTGAATTGCAAGAACATACCAGCAACCTCCGGCTACCTAAGAATGGCATCAGCAAACAAAAAGTTGACCTTACAAATTGTTGGAAATAATGAACCGACATAAGATTTCAAGTAATATTATTTTGTCAAACTCATACACGAAACTTGAAGCTTACCGAATTTCTTGATTAGTTGCAAGCTGTTATATGCAGTGGTTCCATGAAGTGATAAATAAAATTTCAAAATTTTCTTTAGCAGGGATAGGAATTGTAATTTCAAATAGTAAGTTATAAGCTTAGCCACCTTGTAAGTTCTGACTGATGGTGCTTGTTAGGGGGTCTTCTGATATGTCTTCTTATTATATGCAGGTCAAGTTGGCTAAACTGCTCAACACAACAAGATTATGTCCAAATGTTCATGAATCCTATGATTTCTCCATAAGGAAATATGTAAGTTCTATATTCATCTTTTGTGAAGCTGAAAGATATTGATCACTTGGGAATTCTATCTTATGTTCAAGTTTTTTATTTATTTTTTTGTAAAATTTTACAAGATAAGTTGAATACATCAATATATTAACAGTTAATGGTAACTAACAAGCGACATATGTTGCTTAGTAAACAGGTACTTATTTATATTCGGTTCGGCAAAGATGTTGTATAATCTCCATATCTGAACAATTGATACCTGAGGCTACCTAAGTTCATTATCTGCTAACCTTAATGGATTTGAACAAATTATTAATCTGCATGATCAGAATTGAATACAATGATTGTTTCTTTAGAGTGACTTTAAGATGCGATATTATTTTGAGTAACTGTTCTGGTTGTATTCCAAAGTGAAGGAAAATTTGGAGGAAAAGGAGATTGGTGAGCGGTTGCTATATTTGCATAATTGTACCTTATTTCTTTTCCCTGCAGGTTAGCTAAAGTTACACCAACTTATCTTCCAAGTTGAACATAAGTTCAAATTAGGTAGTTTACAGGACTCAAAACATTTCAGTCCTACTCTTTTTCAAGTCTTCGGTTACAATTTCCATTTTATTCTCATATTCCCTATATTGGTTGCCTTCCATCTTTTTAAATTTCTATGTTATTTTCAAGTCTAGATGAATTTTTAAGGGAGCTCTCTGATTTCGGGAGCTTAAACCATAAAACTTGGTAACCAAACAAAATTAGCTTATCAGTAGAGCAATCTATTAATGTGTAAAGAGTTTAGATTAGGATCAGAGTGTTACTCACATGAGAGGCAATGAAGTAAGCGATCAGGTTGAGGCAAAAACCCCACCAGATTGTTCCAAAAATGTAGCCAGTAACTTTCTGCATTGTTCTCATCACACAGATGCTGTGATATACCTTGGGAAGGAATTGGAACAAGAAGACAGACAGAAGTATCGTCGTTATGAGCTTGATCTCTCCTTCTCTTATCAATGTTGGTATAACCAACCAAAAGACAACCTGCATCGGTTCAGAACATGAGGAGTTCATCAAGCAAACTACGAAAACCTAATTAGCGACATGCTTTAGAAATAATACTCAAGGTTCATTAGCAACATAAATCAATCTGACAGAATACTAGATATGGACCCTGAATGATAGGATCACAGAAAATGAAGAGGCTTCGACCGAAAAAAGTCTCAGAGAGAGAACTCTAAATTGATTTAAGCACAAATCTGCATTTTTTTTCCTTGAGCAAAATGGTGGAGGTGCGATCATGAATAATTTGCATTTGATAGACTCTTAGAATTGCTCAATTAGCTTCCTCCAAATTCTTTCCTCTGCACTCAACTCCTGTGCCACCACGAACAATTAGCTTGCCATGGTTTAGAATCTCACAGAGCTGGTTCTAAAGCATCTCAACTCCAGTGCACAAATCTTTCAGCCACAGACAAACACACATTGGGTTCATACATTGGATAATTTTGAGCAAAGGAGACAGGTGGATGGATGTTGAAGAACTTATTGCAGACTATAAGTTTGCCTTTAGAAGTAATATAACTAAGCTAAGCTTTGACCAGGAGCGCCAATGCAGGACCTTCTAAGCTCATACAATTGTAAACTTTTTGCCACGCATCTCTTTCTTCTATCCTAAGTTCATTACAGTTTACCTGTAGCACCTTCCAAACCCAACGAAGTCCATTTTCGTCGAATCTTTGAACCCTATATAGCTTGAGAGTTTGTTTTTCTGGTTCACTCAGGAATACTCAAGCCTAACAATTACACTTGCAGTTCCATGATAATAACTTATAATTTGTTATTTTGGTTTTTTGTTTTCTTTGCTATTGACCATACAAATTGTAATGTTTAACATAATCTTCTTGTTGTATAGGTGAATCTTCTTGTTGTATCAATATATACATACATTAACATAATCTTGAAGAAACCCAGTACATGAATCATTGGGAGAGCAATCTTCGGATGGAATGGCTATCCAATAAGACCAGTTCATTTATCGTAGGCTCCAAACCAAACAAAATCTTATGGCTATAACAGTAAATCTGACATGCTTAGAAATTTGAAATATTAGCTCAGGTTCATCATGACACACAACAAAAGAAGCTATTAATCCAAAAATATTTTCTATTCACCTGGGAGGGCTGCATTGTCCTCTCACTCACTTGTTTTATCTCTATTAACTTGAAGATTTCAAAAGGAATGTAGACGTTTTCCTTGACATTGTAAGGTTGTAAAATGATTCGGTTGGTACAAATTTGGTAGACCCACGCCCGGTACAAGTTATCCCGGTCTATTCAACCCACTTGCACCACTCTTCTGTCCTCTAATAAATAAATACACCTACTGTTCTCATCAGCACATTTGCCCACATGAGATGAAAGGATTTGGTTACTACAAATTGCATTCAGTGTGATTGCAAGCTTCTGTGTCATAGAATGTACTAATCATAACCAAAAATTTGTGGACCATTTAGTGTTGCTTCTATTTTCAGCTTTTGTTTTCAAACATCCGAGAAGAAAATTAAACTAGAGTGAGCAGCATGTACTATGAAATCCTTTTTTTTCTTTTCAAATCGTGTGCAAAACCTATAAAGCTTTAGGCAGCAAATATTTACTGATTTCTAAAAGAAATTAAAATAAAAGCATGAAATGACAGAACTTTTGTGCAAATGCTGATTCCAAAATCGATTTTTTTCACTAATTTGTACAAAAACAAACACACACAAGTAACATCACCAAACACTAACTACTTTTAGATCAGCAAATATTATTTTTTTGTGGCTTGGTGAAAGCTCCTAGGTTTATCTTGTCAACCCCTGCAAGCACAACCTGCATTTAGACAGTGATCATGAGGCATGCATGTGATGTCTGCCGTTTTTGTCCATGCAACCACAACCTGCTCGTGACGAGGCAAATCAGTTTCTGTGATTGCCATCCACCAGCCTATCAAACTTGTACACGTATGCGCCAGCTATCCTGTACGCATGTCTCTACCCTTCCTCTCCAAACTTATTTCAACTTTCTCAGATGGTAATAATAACAAAAATTTTTCCTTGGGTCCCAAATATTTCATCAAGAGACTTTTTAATTTACCTGTGGCACGGGGAGGATGACGAAGATGTCAAGCCAGAAGCCCTTGGGCGATCGGAGGTAGTGGGCGGCGATGGTCCGGGCGTCCCACACCAGCTTGCCGCACCCAACCACCAGCGACTCCCTCGAAACGTACGCCACCCGGAACTGCAGCCACACGTGCAGCACGTGCACCGCGTCGGCGCACGTGCGCAGCACCGTCGCCGCCGCCGCGAGGCCGCCGTCCATGTACAGGCACGGCGCGCCGCCCCGCCCGATCGACAGGGCGTAGAAGAACAACGGGTCCACCGCCAGCGCCACCGCCCGCCCGAGCAGTATGGCTCGGTTCCACCGCCGGACTCGTTGGCTCCTCGGGTCGAGAACCGAGCCGAAGATCCAAGAATTCGGCCGGCGTCGGTGGGCCGCAGGGCGGGCGGCGGGCTGGGCGGCTTGTATGGGGATCAGCGAAGAGCCAGCGCTGGCCTCCCACTCGGGCGTGTGGGCGCGGTCGCAATTCGTGGAGTGGAAGGCCGGCACGCCGGGCTGCGTGCATGCATAGCACTCCACCGCCGCTGGCGGTGTCGGGTTGCTGCTGCTGCTCTCGTTGTTGCTTCCATTGTCGTCGTCGTCGTCGTCCGACCGGATCTTTTGATGCCGGAACACTCCCACCCACCTGAGAGAATTTCAGCTGAACACATTAAAGCGTAGAGACTTTAAAGATATTCATATAGCTAGGTTATTGGTGCGTTTGACATACCTTGAGAGGAAAGAGTGGAATTTAGAGAACCAAGACATCTTCTTCCATTAATGATGGGAACCATGAGAGTGAGTCTTTAGACTAATGGAGCGATGAAGAGTAGTGTGATTATGTTTTTCACTCTCCCTTCCCCCTCTCCCTCTCCCTCTCCCTTTATTATGAGTTTGTGCGAATATTGGGCAGAGAAAGAAGGTACAGAAGAAGGTAGAGGACAAAGAGTTTTGATGTGATAAGAGAGAGAGAGAGAGAGAGAGCAGAGAGGAAGTGGTCGGGACGTGAATGCGGTCATGTGGGTGGGGACGGCGTCCGGCGCGTCCCAAGCGACGGAGGGCGGGTCGGGTACGGAAAGCTGGGTCCCAAACTTGGATTCCTCTCTGATTGGTTGGCAGGGGAAGTGGGGCCCGGCGAAGGGGCGGGTTGGCGGCTTTTTCGTGTGGAAGCCGAGGGGTGGTTGGCTGGCCCGTGGGATGCTAAAGAGGTTCTGTCCGGCTCTCGCCCGCGCCCGCGCCCGCGCCCGCTTCGCTTGCGCTTCTATCTACCGTCCGGGGCCGGAAGAGACCTGGTTGCTTCGACCGATTGGAGATGCTCCGTAGATATTTATTAGACTTGTCTTGGTTAAATAGTGATGAATAGCGTGACTACTTTTATTTTGGATCTTCTCTATGATTGAATCAGAGATGTCAAGTCCCGGCTCACCTCCATCATCAGCCTCTATGTATTGCATGGTGGTCCATGATCTAAGGAGAGCCAAGCCCGGATAGGATGTGTACTTGATCCTGCTCGATCATAGGCCATTATGCATTGAATGCATGGTGAGTGATTAAAGATTATGAACTGTATAGATCTGATTATTTCTATAAAAAAAATATTAGATATTCTGATCTCAGAGCAAGTCGAGCAGCATCCCAACCTCGGTTCAGAATTTAACAGCAACAAATTAGCTCTAGAGGAAGAGCCAGCTATATCGACACAAAACGAAGGAAGAAATCATCAATATAAGGTCATGAAGGAGTTACAGTGCATCCCACGCCTTGCAGTGCCGTGCTCCGGCCTCACAAGGTTCATTGCAGAGTTTAATGCCCCGCCGATGCAATCCACTGCACCTGTGAACATTAAGCAGTTTAATGTGCTTGTACAACATGTGCAAACCTTGACTGCAGTAGTTCAGGATTTACAATAAACAACAACATGGGCGGAACCAGTCGGACCAGAACATGCTCAGCATAGCCGCCACTCCTAACATCCAACGCGCTATACGTGCCAAATCAACCACCATTCTCGATGCCAAAGCCCAGAATTGGTGTAGGTCCCCTTGAGGGAAGACGAATCTAACTAAAATGTGCAAATCGGCTCAAATTTAGATGAAGAAATCGAACTAAATTGATTGACTTTACCCGTGCCAATGCTGATATCATCGTCTGGTCGAGCAATGACATGCCTAGAATAAGTTCCGAAGTGATTGTTCACAAGCTCAATGTGAATTTGGCATACCGACTTGTGGGATGAAAGAAAAGAAACTTCGCCACAGAAAGGAAACAAGTCATAAAACAATAAGTTGACAAACATTTGGAGGCGGCTTTGTTCATGAGGTGAATTATCCTAACTGGCTAGCCAATATTGTACTTGTCAAGAAAGCTATTAGAAAATGATGAGTTTGTATTGATTACACCAACCTGAATAAGGCTTACCTTAAAGACAGCTTTCCGCTCCTTATGATTGATCAACTCGTAGATGCGACATCGGGACATCAACTGCTGACCTCTATAAATGCATTCTATGGGTATAACCAAATTCAAATGGTGCCCCAAGATAAGAAAAAAATAGCCTTCCTCATCGATAAGGGCCTCTACTATTACAAAGTAATGTCTTTTGGTTTGAAGAATGGAGGAGCAACTTACCAACAACTCGTTAATAAAATTTTTAAAAAGCAAGTCAGCTGGAATATAGAGGTATATGTGGATGACATGCTCATGAAAAGCCAAGAAGCAGAGCAACATATAACCGACCTGGAGGAGGCTTTCGTGACTCTCAATCCAATGAAGTGCACTTTCGGAGTCACCTCGAAAAAATTTCTAGGGCTTACGGTAACACAAGAAGGCATCGAGGCAAATTTAGAGAAAGTCCAAGTAGTACAGAAACTACAACCACCAGAGTCTATCCAAGAAATTCAATGCCTAGCTAGTCAGATTGTAGTACTTGGAATATTTGCGTCCAAATTAGCAGAGCGCTGGCTCCCATTCTTTAAGGCTCTAAAGTATCAAAAAAAAATTAGTGAACCAAGGAGTGTCAAGTGACCTTTGATCAACTAAAGAAGTATCTCAGCTCATCACTTCTCCTTACAAAGCCACAGGTCGGAGAAATGCTTTATTTATACTTAGCTATTTCTTCTTCGGCTATAAGCTCGGTCTTGATACGAGAAGAAGAAAGATATCAAAAGTCGATATACTATAGAAGTATGATTCTGCGAGAGGCTGAGACGAGGTATTACAAGTTAGAAAAGACGGTCTATGCCCTCATCATCTTAGCTTGGAAGCTTCGGCCATACTTTCAAGTCCATTCAATCACAATCCTAACTGACCAAACAATGAAGCAAATTTTGCAAAGACCTAAAATGCAGGTTGGTTGAAAAAGTGGGTAGTTGAGCTTGGGAAATTAAACCTTAAGTATCAACCTCAGCTATCAATCAAAGCACAAGTGTTGGCGGACTATTTGGTGGAATATATCATTCTCGATGAAAATCTTCCTAAGCTCTTCAAGAAAAAGAAGACCATCGAGCGGCCATGGATCTTACATGTGGATGGATCATCAAGCTCGGGGGGGCAGTAGCATTGGACACATACTTACCAGCCCAAATGGCATTATTACGGAGTATGCACTATGGTTCAAATCTCTAGCCTCAAATAATGAAGCTGAATATGAAGCATTTATCACCGACCTCAAGTTTGCTAAGGAGCTCGGTGTTCAAGAATTGAAGGTTTTAGCAAATCACAATTCATTGTCGGCCAAGCATGAGAAGAGTTTGAGGCTCGAGGGTCGTCGATGATCAAATATCTACAAAAAGTAAAATACATCAACTCAGCCTTTCATAGCTTTGACATGCAATAAATTCCTCGAACGAAAAATGCAAGGGACTTGCTGTAAAAATTGGCCATCTCGAAGACTGCCAACATGACTAAAACCACATATCTCGAAGTTCTAGAGATGCTAAGCATCGAAGAGCCCAAGTTCATGATGAACACCACTGCTGAATCGAGCTGGATGGATCCTCTCATTGACTTTTTTAAAGAATGAAAAATTGCCTGCAGATCAGAGGGAAGCCCAACGGTTAAAGCGTCAAGCCTCCCATTATGTTGTTCTTGATGACAAACTATATCGTAGATCATTTTTACTACCACTCCTCAAGTGCCTCCATCCGATTGAGGCAAATTATGTACTTCAGAAAGTACATGAAGAAATTTGTGGCAATAATTAAGGGGCAGATCTTTGGCCTACAAGATTTTGTGACAATGATACTACTAGCTGACTTTACAATAGGATGCGGCTGACTTTATCAAGAAATGCGACTGATGTCAATACTACACATGCATCCAACGACGAACAGTTGTGCCATTAACACCAATCAACGCCCCTTGTCCATTTACACGTTGGGGAATCGACGTCCTCGGACAATTTCCAGTGGCAACTGGGCAGCGCAAGCTTCTCATTGTGGCTATGGATTACTTCACCAAATGGGTGAAAGCCGAACCAGCAGCTCAGATTAGCGAGGTAAAAACTCAAGACTTTGTTTGAAAGGCTCAAATTTGCATGTTCGGACTTTCTTGAGTAATCATCACAGATAATGAGCGTCAATTCAACAATGTCCGATTCAAACAATTTTATGTTAAGCTCGAAATCATCACCGATTCACTTCAGTACCCCTAAACTAATGGAGAAGCTGAAGTGACCGACTGAATAATTCTATAGAAGTTGAAAGCAAGATTGGACCGAGCAAAAGAACTATGGGCCGAAGTGTTAGAACCTGCCCATGCCGCAGAAAATTCAAAAAATTTATATGGCAGCGGAAGTGGCATGCGCAGGATCGACGTTCATCACATGAACGTTATTCAAAAATCGTTCGTAGACAATAAGGATTAAAAACTTTTAAAACATTAAGAAGATCAGATCCTCACCTTGTGCGGGTAGATGATCACCGCAAACTGATGATCGTGATTTTGGAAGAAGGATCGCTTGAAGCTGCACACGCGTTCGGCCTCTACGGGTATCCACACGAAGCAGAGGACCAATCCAAACGCTCCAATCTCCCTGGGGTGCT
>JAOXJJ010000793.1:182424-194283 GCA_025769935.1 Phoenix roebelenii
AATGTGGGATTGTAAAAAAATATAAAATATTATTAAAAGTTATAAAAAGTAAGAATATTTTTTGTCTACGAAAAAAATAAGTAGATTGATAATCTATATATATATATATATATATATATATATGGCTCACTATTGAGCCCACCGTTATTCACGCAGGATGGGTTCATATCTTTCGTCCGAACGAAGGATCCACCTTCCTTGGTGCGAATCCACCGTTAGATCATCCCATGCAATGCTTTCAACACGTTCCGAACACCTTCATCCATCCATCTGCATAGCTATCAAAGCGATCAATGGATGATCCAACGGTGGATTCGTGCCAAGGAAGGCAAATGCTTTACCTCCCTCGCACAAAAGATACAACCCGAACTTCGCTTATTGGCTTAATCTCCGTCTCCTTCCCTTCCGGAAATAGAGATGCCATTTCTCGCCTCCTTTCTATCTCTCTCTCTCTTTCGCTTTTATCGCTATCGCTTTCGCTGTTCGTTCATCTGCAGCAACAAACGCGCAGCACTCCCATAACGCCCTCTTTGTCGCACACGCGATCTCTAAAAAGGGCGCTTGTTGCTCTCTCTCGGTGGAGGAAGGCTCTTTTCCTCGCATTCCAGCGAGTGGTATTCCCACAAAGATGCGATCTTGATACGTATTTCCTTTTCGGTACATACTTTAATGGTCCTCCCTTAGAAAGCCCGTCTTTTCTTCCTTTCTTTTCTCTCCGGCATTATATTCTCTCTCTCTCTCTCTCTCTCTCTCTCTCTCTCAGGTTTTTTTTTCCGGACGGGCTTCTTCATCTGTTCTTAATTGTTTTTGTTATCTTTCATGGTTTTATAGATTGGGGGATGGGTTTCGATCCATGACGGTCGAGAAAATGGACGAAAGTTTTCAACTTGACGGGCATTTTTTGGGCTTAAACTCAATCAAATAGAGGTAGCTTTCTGATTCTTGTATTTGAATGCTGATCATGTGATTCTTTTTAATTGTCTCGAGCAGAAGTATAGAAAGTTCGGATCTTGATGGCAGTTCTTTTGAATGAAAATAGATGTAGTTGTTGTACCATAGAAAGGCGTTAATGATGTGTGATTGGTTCTGAAATTTATTGTTCCTTAAAATTTGTAGTTTGTTTGGATCAAGGAATTGACTAAATGTTTTATTTAAACAGATAAATTTATTTTCTGAGCAGACTGAATTATCCTTAAATAGGTTCGTTATAAGGAAGGCATTATTGAAGGGAAAATTATCTTTTTCCATCTACATCATGTTACTTTCTCTCTTTGTTTTTCCAATACAACAGCCCCTTCACCCGCAAGTTTCCTGATGGAAGGACTTGCAGAATTATGTGAAGTAGCTCGCCAGCTGTTTCCATTCAATTATTCTGTTTTTTTTTAATTCATAAATGTGGACATATACTGTAGTTTAAAAAAGAGAAATAAATGTATTAAGTGCTGCTTCTCATGTTAATATGGGATAAACTAAATTTAATGATACTTTAGAATAAAAGGGATAAATTTATGTGAAAGGAGCAATTTCAGATTTTGCGATAGTTTAGGTGCAGAAGATTGCAGAAAAAGATCAATGCTAACTTCGATGTATTTTTCTTCCAAGTAGCTTTTGGCCTTTTTTTTTTAATTAACTTCAGAGCAACTAAAGGATAGCAAAATGAGGAAAATGTAAGGACATGTGTTAAGATTTTAAATCCTTTTGCAGTAGCACATATTTGTAAAGCCTGAAAAACATTTTTGTGCTCTTTTTTCCCCAAAAAGAGATTGCATGGGTGGAAGCCTGGCCAAGAATGGGGTGAGGGTGGGATTGGAATGTCAAGAACAAAGGCTTTACCAACTCAACCAGTTGGCACCCTCCTCAAATGGTTCCTTCCATCATGAGGGTCTATGGTTTTGCAGAAGCATTTCGTGGACATTTTTAAAAGTTGGTATGATATTTAAATTTTCCTCACATTTTTAAAATGTTACTGGTCTTATGAGGATTAGGGTTCCTTGTCACTGGATAAATAAGGTCATCTTTCTGTTTCCTGATTTTACTGAGAAACTGATTCTTTACGATGCAATAATTTGATTTTTTTTTCAAATATAACTTGAGGACTGTTGGCTTATGGGCAGGTGCTCTGTAGAAATTCTTATGCTTTTGGATTAAAGTATGCTTTTAAACATATTTCAGATTGGGACGATTTATGTAATGGAGTTTAAAAAAATCCATTGGCATTTCCTGTTCTCGTTTCCGTTACATATGATCTCTTACTGGTTATTTCTATATTGTATTGTAGATTTCTGGGTTTTTATGGGATTGTAAATAAGTTCTGAAATTTTGTGCCAATTTGTTTTGGGAAGAAATGCTGTCAAGGAGCCGGAGCATCCACTGTAGTCCCCAACTTAGAACTTCGCAATAGGTCTATTCATAAAACTCTTCAACTTTTCTTCACAAAGAGTTTGATTTCCATTATAACTAGCTTTCATAAAATAAACTGAGTGGAATAAGAAACAAACAAGAGTCTTAATGTAATGAGATACAAACAGCAGCCTGATACATTATTAATAACATTGTCCCTGCTGCTTGCTCAAGAAGTTTTTATTCCAAATTATCGATATCATATGATACACTGACTCCCATTAATTTAGATGATAATAGAGAGGGTAATTGTTATTTCCATACAAATTTTCATAAAAGCAGGTTGTATTGAATTTTCAATTGCGGCATGGCCATCCGTGCTGTAAATGAAATTCTTGCTTGTTGAGAGTCTATATCTGCTAAATTAATTGCATCAGTTAGTATGCTTCAAATTTAGCTTTCCTCGGCAATTTTGATGAGTCGGTCCTAAATTAGCAAAGAAATCTTTGAGCTTTAGCTAATGCTCTAAAAGTCATGTACTTGCATAAAGCAACATAAAGAGCTTAGTGACTATGTTTGTTTCCTTATTTCTCTAACCTTCATGCATCTTCCTATTTGGTTGCAGTACCAGGAACTTGCTCTGCTTACCTAGGTGTCCTGCAGAAGTGAAGATATTATTACTGTTCATAGTAGTCATCTTTTTATTTTTGATGAGTGAAGAAGTGATGGAGAGAGGTACCACTTCAGTAACCCCTGAGGTGATTAAGCCTAGAAGTGGGGTAAGGAGAAATTCTGCAGGAAAAGCAAGTACTACTGCTGCACCATCTCTTTCAAGCAGTGGTGAAAAGCCTGTTCCTAATTACCTCAGAGCTTCAACTGGCTCCTGTCATGATTTCTGTAAATATGGAATTAAGCATGGTTTTGAAGCAAAGAAAGGGCTTCCAATACGTACCAAACTTCTCGGCAATAACAGGAAACCGGATGAAGAACAAAATCAAGCAAAGGTTTTGACACCACGAGAGAGAAGGAAGAGACTGGAGCTCAAGGACAATCAATTTCAAACAATATATGGAAGTAGAGATAAAGTTGTCATGCAGAAGGATCTGCCACCTGAGAAGGTGATTCAGATTTCAGATACATCTAGCAATCAAGCTGAAGTATCCGGTGAAGAATCCTCAGGCATAAAGCCAAAGTGCTTATTGCCCAACCTGACAACAGTTGCATCTCTTGGGCATAAACCCGCAAATCTAGCTGATGAATCATCGGAGGAGGGATCTATAACCATCAAACCAGTGACCTCATCACACATCCAGAAAAGCAACACACCTGATGAGCACAAATTTCCAGTAGAAGGGTTATATGAAGAATCTGCAGAGCTTATGCCTGTGACATCAGACAACCAGAAGCATATTGTGTCTGCTAAGAATACACCTGTCGCTCGGGTAGAAGAACCGTATGTGGAGGATGTTAGCACGAAGCTTGTGGTTTCATCACAGACTAAGACAGGCATTGCATTCACTGAGCATGTCGCTAGCAGTCTAGTAGAAGAATCATCAGGAGAGCTTGAAATCATAAAGTCACTTGTCCAGGAAAACATTGTGTGTGCAGATCATGCACCAACCAATCAAGCAGAAGGATTATCCATTCAGAAAAGCATTACATCTGCTGAGAACATATCAGCTGATCAAGCAGCAAGATTATCTGAAGAACAAAGCCAGGTGAAGATTTTGAATGCAGGTGATAATAAAAAGAGAGAGATGAACAAGCTGAAGACTGCACAAAAGAATGTTTTTGAGGACTCTGTTAAAGCTAAAGTCATCAAGCAGAAACTAACTGATGCATCTGTCAAGAAGACTGCATCACCTGTCATGGAAACCATCACATCTGTTAAGCTAACGAGTACTGTGAAGAAGAGGCCATCATTTGTTAATAAAACCATTGCACCTTTGGCGCATAGAATTATCAAGCAAAGTGCTCAATCAATTCCGAAGGCAGGTGCTGCATCTGCTGAACCTGCAACCTCTTTGATACAAAAGGAAACTACTTCTCCTTCAATTTCTACAAGAGGCCTAACTGGTCGAAGGAACCTGGAGAACAAGAGCATTAAGAGTCCAGGTCAGTCAAAAATTGGAGAGGGGAAAGTATTGAAACCACCGAAAGCTTCTGTCTTGACCAAGTCTCCTGTTAATCGGGTTTCAATCATGAAGTTGAAGAAATACGGGAACATGAAGCCTTCTTCCCTGGTGAAGACTGAAGCAAAAGTTGGAAAGGTAGATAGCAATGCCGAGAAAATCAAGGAGAAAACTGTGTACACTGTTAAGCTGAAGTCAGGGGAGTCGGATGAGAAGACCATAAAGCGAAAACCCAGCAAACTTGGATCATATCCATCCTCACGTTCCTCATTATCAGCTTCATCATTAAGGTCTTCACCATCTGCATCATCACATGACTCTGACTCTACAGTAAGCGAAGTGAGTGTACCTGCTACGGTCAAAGAGGGAACTGAGAGGAGGGAAACTGATGTTTCGAAGGGTAAAAATAAGAGGACACTAAGTAGAACTGGAAGTGTTCACTCTGAAGGTAAATCTACTAGACCGTACAATTTAAAATTTCAGAGGGGCAAGTTAGTTAATCTCCAGTCTGAGGATAATGGTCCGAGAAAACTTAGATTCAGACCAGCAAAAGTTGTGAGCGAGAATCAGAATGGTAAAGAAGTAGGGAGGAGAAACTTTAGGAAGCAGAGAGCAACTTGTGCAGGAGCCCCAAACACTCCCACTTCAGATGCTCGGGCTGTTGTATTGAGACATCAAGATGTGCAGGACAAGAAAGACACCCAAGGTTTGCTCAATCATGTGATTGAAGAAACTGCAAGTAAGCTTGTGGAGACTAGGAAGAGCAAGGTGAAGGCCTTGGTGGGTGCTTTTGAAACTGTGATCTCTCTCCAAGAAAACAAACTAGCTCCTGCTGTTGCAGTTCCATGATTACTTTGTGATGGTGGTTGAATGTGATACTTGTAGATGATGTTTCCTCATGAAAAACTCAAAATAACGGTAAGTGAGCTTGGATTTTACTGGTACATATGAATTAGGACGTGGACAGGCTTGTGCATGTATATAAATGGGTAAACTGAAGAAAGGTAGCTTTGGGTTGAAAAAGGTTTACCGGGTTTTGCATGTGTGGTTTGATGCCGGTCTTCTTGTCTGAGATTTCCATTCTTTTTTATTTCCCCGACATAGATACTAATTTGATTTCTCTCATATATACTGCAAATCAAGTTAAGAAGCTTGCAGATATAAGGTTGAGATTATCCGAATAAAATGCTTTCCCTCATTTTGCTGTATTCTTTCTATTTCAGTAAGTTGTTTGGCACTTCAATGACCTCAACCTCTAATTGGAGGATGCAACTTCAGATCTATACCGAATTGGATTTGTGCAAGGGCTCCTTTATCTCCGAGACTTAAAGTTTTACAAGTTTTTTTTCTTCAGTTCATTAAATCAGCGAACATGAGATATTTGAAGCATTGTTAATTTTGCAAGTAATATCATTTTCTTTGAGATAGGTAAATGCTAATCATTTCATGTAAGTGAAATTGAGCTGCTAGGCCATTGTGGCGACAAGTATATCTGAATGAAATGCTGTTTTCCCATACACCATTATGTTTCAGTTCATTATCTTATAGTATTAATTTTGACAGTTCTAGGAGTAAGCCGCATCTCTGAGATATCTAAGTTAGATATGCCAGATCCATTGTGGCAACTAGCTGTTCACAAGTACTCCAATGAAATGCTGATTCCCCCCCTACAACACTATCTCCCATTTCATTATAACAATTTGTTTTTTGACAAAATTGATGGCTGAAATAATACAAGGGTAAAAGTGGGTAAATAAGCAATTATTTGTTGAGTAACATTCTCAATTCCCCTCTATAGTATACATATTTGTCCTCTTAACTTCCCATCATTTATATTGGCAATACTCAACGAAATGTGGATTTTCTGATTTAAAATGAGATTTATGTATCTAGGATGAGTGTTTTCAAGACTACTGATAGAACGTTAGACTGCATGTATGCTTGTTGTTTCACTGTAATCGTTTCAGTACTTCAAGATTGTGACAACTAGCGTATGATTGAGGTTATAGCTCAAGAAAGTTATAGTTATGTTTACATAGTTTCAAGAAGGTTTATAATTTGCATTAGTTCTGAAAATTTCGGTCAATAAGCTTGGTCAGGAGTAAATATGGAGTAGATATGGATTAATATACCATCCAACAAGCCTATCAACAACCTGCCTCTTTTTTTTTTCTTTTTTTTTTCTTTTTTTTTGTGCTGCTAGACCAAGTGATCTATACAACACGTGTACGGAGCTCCCGAGGCAGCTCCCCGTCCCCTGCCCATAGGGTACTACTGGCATGGTTAGCCACATACGTGGCCACCCAATCCGCAACTCCGTTGGCTTCTCTAAACACATGCTTCGCCTGGACCACCTCTCCGTCCCTCATCATCATCCAGATATCGCGAATCAAGGGATGGTCGGCAGCGTCGACCCTCTGACCCCTATGGATCCAACTAATGACCGTAGCCGAGTCACCCTCCAAAATGACTGAACTAGCTGAGAGCACACGCTGAACGTGTCGAAGATCCGTCCAGGCAGCTCTCAGCTCTGCTCCAGGAACCGTGCAATCAAATAACTGACAGCCTCCCGCCGTCACGACCCTGGAGTTCGGGTCCCTAATGACAAAACCCACTCTATCCTTTGTGCCACCATCCAACACTGACCCATCAAAATTGATCTTGAAGAAACTTGAGGGTGGGGGCTCCCAGGTGAAAAACACCGTACGAGAAGCTGTCGAGGCAGAATGGGAACCCTAGATATCCCAAGCTATCAAAAGTCCTTCTAAGGAGGAAACATGACTGATCTCTACCGCCTGCGCCCGGGCGCTCTCCGCCACAAGCCTTGGCGATATGCTCTGTTCACCACAGGTTCGAGCATTCCTTACCAGCCATATCTGGTATACTGTGCAGGTCACTCTAATCGCCTATTGGCATGTCAATGGGTTGCCCAACCACCAACGAATGGTCCGTAAAAACTGATCCCCCTAAGACCAACCCTTTCATAGCAGCCCCGCCGCACGCCATGCCGCCCTTGCCTATGTACACTGAAATAGTGCATAGTCCACCGACTCATCGGCTTTGCATGCCCCGCACTCAGGAGGCATCCTCAAACCCCGTTAGCTAAGTACTGCTCTCGTTGAAAGCCGATCCCATATGAACTTCCACAAGAATAGTGCGACCCTCGGATGGAGGTCTAGGCGCCAGACCTAGGCACACTCCAGACCTGGCTCATGCTCCGGCCGAAGCACTCGAGAGAGCCCCCCACCCTCACGTCGGTCCTACATGATGTGCTCCATACCCAGGTATCCGGACCCGCATACCTTGGAATCGGAAGGAACCGGACCCTCTCAACTAGGTGTGTCCTAAACATGTGACCCAACCTAGCCTCATCCCAAGCAGCCCTGCCCAGGACAAAGAGATCGCAGATCTGCAGTTCTTCCACTGTCTCAATGTCAACCATAGTCGGCCAAAGTCTCAAAAGTAGGGCACCCACCCATGGGTCGCCAACCACATCAATACTCTGCCCATCGCCTATCAATCATCTAGTATTCTCCCCAACTGTGGAAAGGTATCTTGCGATCTCTCGCCACATAAAAGAGCAGCGACGCCCACTGCGAATCGTCCCTGCAGTGCCCGTCCAGCCGTATTTGGCAGCCATGGTCTGACTCCAGAAACCTGTGGCTCCAATGTGAATCGAGCTGCATGTCGGGCAATCAGTGCCTCACGCCGCTCCATAAGAGATAACACACCGAAGTCACCCTCCCTCACTGGTAGGCAGACACTCTCCCATGCCACTAAATGCATCCCGTGACCCCCTCCATACGACCCCCACAGGAAGCTCCGAAGTAGCCGCTCGTTCCTTGTCAGCACTATTTTCGGAACCACTATGTTGGCCATGAAGTGGACCGGCATGGAAGCTAGCACTGATCTAATCAGTATCAATCTACCCATCATAGAGAGCGAAGATGCCCTCCAGTCTGCTCTGAATCCTCTGTACTAGACTAGAACACTCAGCCACCCGCAACCTCTTGCCTGTAATGGGTACTCCCAGATAGCTCCAGATCCCATCCGGAACCAGCATCTCCAGTATGCACCGAATCTTCTGACAGACCCTATGCTCAGTGCTAGGGCTGAAGGAGATTGTTGACTTCTGAAGGTTTACCTTCTGCCCCAATATTGCGCAGTACTATGCTAATACGCTCCTGAGGACTCATGCATCCGCTGCCCGTGCCCTGGCCAGGAGTAGACAATCGTCCGCGAATATTAAATGTGATATAGACCAAGACCCTGGGGTGGAAACAAACGCCTCTAGCTCCCGGTTAGCACAAGCACCCAGTAGAGCCTGAGATAGGACATCTGAACAGATGATAAACAAATATGGGGATAAAGGACAACCATGTCTAAGCCCCATAGTAGACCTAAAGAAGGGGGAAGGCGTGCCATTGATCAAGATGGAAAACTTCGACCCCCGGACACACCCCAACACCCACTCAATCCAAATCTCATGAAAGCCAAAGCACTCCAAAGCGTGTCGCAAGAAACTTCACTAAATTTTGTCGTAAGCTCGTTCCATGTCTAGCTTGACAGCCATCATGCTTTGTCGCTTAGAGGCCCGTCGAAGATCACACATCATTTCTTAGGCCAGCATGACGTTATCAGAGATATTCCTACCTCCCACAAAAGCACCTTGCTCCTGGTAGATGAGGTATGGCAGCAGATGCTTCATCATGCCCACCATTATCCTTGCCACAACCTTATAAAGGGTTGTGCACAAGCTGATAGGCTTAAAGTGGCTAGGCTCCCTCGCATCCTGGCGCTTCGGTATCAGCATGACAAAGGTAGCTCTCCAATCATCGGGCATCACTGCTTGACTGAAGAAATACCGCACTGCCTCCACCATCGCAACCCGGATGACGCCCCAATATCTCCTAAAGAAGAAAAGTGGAAAGCCGTCCGGCCCTGGAGCCTTGTCCCCTGCCAGGGCCCAAACCGCCTCCTGCACTTCCTCTCCTGTCACAGGCCACACTAGGAGTGCATTCTCCAACACTCTGAGTTGCGTATCTGCCCTTGGGAGCTGGCCGACATCCCTAGAATCCCTATCCTCCATCCATCTGGATCGAAAGAAATCCAACAATACCTAACTAACCTCCGACTCCCCCTCTACCTGCCGACCAGTCCTATCTCGCATGGAACGAATCACACTTCTCTGCCTCCTGATAACCATCGTCCGGTGGAAGAAACTGGTATTCTGATCTTCCTCTCTAACCTACTGGACCCTAGTTTTCTGTCTCCAGAAGATCTCATGCTGGCGTAGCAATTAATGATGATCAACAAGTAGCCCCCATAGGCGCATCATGTCTGCCTCCAGGAGCTCACCCTCCTGATCTTCTCTGGTTTGAAGATCACTAATGGCGACCTCCACCACTTCCATCTTCCTAAAAATATCTCCCACCATCTCACAGTTCCAATGGCAGAGCCGCCTCTTAGTTAGTTCCAACTTTTGCGATACCCTCTGCATGGCATTGTCGCGCACCGGCAAAGTCCACTCCTCCCGAACAATGTCTTAGGATTGAGGGTAAGACAACCACATCTTCTTAAAACGGAAGGGGCTGTGATGGCCTGAGTCTGAGACTATTGATAACAATAGTGGACAGTGGTTAGAAGCAATGCGGGATAAATGTCTGACTTGATAGGTAGGAAATCGAATGATCCAATCAGGGGTCGCAGTAGCCCTGTCTATCCGGTCCCAAACCCTAGTCCCGCCAGACTGGTCATTACACCAGGTGAATCGCGGTCCAGAGAAACCTAGATCCACTAAACCATTCCGCGATAAAAAATCATGGAACTCTCTCCAATCTACTGTATCGGTAAAGAGTCGTCCTCCTCTCTTTTCACTTGCATTCAGAATACAATTGAAATCACCTATTACCGTGGTCGGAAAATCTTGGGCAACTAGATTAGTAAATTTCGTCCTAGAGGACTCTCCTATTCCTATGATTGGTGCTCGCATACACCCCACATAATACCCATGGAGTAGCATTAGGTTCTGTAACAATCATGATAACCTGTTGGGGGCAGTTGTGGAAGACATCCACTATCACGACCCCCCGTTTTCACAACACCAAGATACCCCCTGAAAGCCCTTGGGAGTCTATGACATAGGACTCCTAGTCGGCCTCCAGGCGGCGCTGCACTCGCTGAAGTCTGTTGTTGGACAATCGCATCTCACAGAGGAAGCAGATCTTTGGGCTGTTGACATGTACTAACCTCCTGAAGGACGTCCTAAAAGATAGCTTGCCCGCCCCTCTACAATTCCATGCTAGAATCCTTATGGAGAAAAATCTGAGAGGTCGGCCACAGGCTCTACAATTCTCTCTGTTTCCTTTGACGTGTCTTTGTATTAAGAAAAATAAAACATTCATAGAAGGCAAATAAGCAGCATAGTCTCGTACGCTATCCTTCAGCTATGCTTAGCCATTCATTAACATATAATGGAGCCTTATTTGGTTGGGTTCTTATTTTTCTTTAATCATTTCATTCATAAGGAGAAAGACTCTACATTATTTTTTTTTTATTTTTTTTGGTACAACGGTGGCTCACACCCTGCAGATATGAATGCGGCCAACAAAGATAAAAAATAAAAGGCTACCTAGGGACTCCGGCTCCGCCTCGTGGGCCATTCAAAGAAAGCCATTAGAATGCTGAGCTGCATAAGAGGCAATGCAGTCAGCAATCTCGTTTGCCTTCCTATAGACGTGCGTGGCTTAGTGGGATACACACTCTTCTAGTAGGATGTGGATATCGTGGAGGAGCGGCCTCTCCTCAGCCATGCTTTTTCAACTCTGAATTTACTCAATTACTGCTGTCAAATCTTTTTCGAAGAGAATGCTATCTGCGCCGATGCCTGCCTTGAGGAGGATGTTGATCGAGACTCCACATTTATCTGTTTCCACATAAAAAGCAGCCTAATCCCAGGTACAAGAAAAGAAAAAAGGTAAGTATTCATCAGATGGCCAATGCCATTTGGTTACCATGATTCGACCAACAAGCCCATATATGTGTTCCATCGTCACAACATAACAATATCAGATCACTACAGTCTAAGGCCTTGTTTGGGAGAGCTGTTAGTAGTAGAGCTTTTGAAAGTAGAGCTGTTAGAAGTAGAGCTGTTTGAAGCATAGCGTTTATAAAAAGCTGTTTGCTCTTTGGTAACTATATTTCTAAAGTGCTGTAGCACTTTAACATGTGTTTGGCAAACAAACTGAGAAAGTACTTTTGTGTGACAAAATGGCCATAAAGGACATTATCATTTACCAATATTATATAATAGAACATAATAAAATATAATATGTATTAATACATAAATATATGATATAGTATAATATTAATGTAATGTAATATAATA